>JAJTWQ010000597.1:0-50564 GCA_029007595.1 Solanum commersonii
GAAATGGCACAGATTCTGGTTAAAGACTTACCAAAGAGTCTGTTTCAACATTTGAAAGGCATGAGGACAATTGATCAAACAATGAAGGTACCAATTTATGAAGGACGTGAGATTCATTTAAGACTCAATAGTTGTTGTATCAAAGGGATTGAAACTTGAAGTTGTGAGAATTTTGTCTTTGTACACAGTTATCAATCTTTCAAACAACAAATTCGAAGGTCTTATCCCTAAGTGTTCTAGGAGATCTCATAGCTCTTCGGGTATTGAATATGTCTCATAATGGATTGAAAGGTCATATACCACCATCACTTGGAAGTTTATCTGTACTGGAATCATTGGACCTTTCATTTAAACCGCTTTGGGAGATACCCACAACAACTTGCTTCTCTTACGTCTCTTTGAATTCTTAAATCTCTCCCACAATTTATCTCCAAGGATGCATCCCTCAAGGACCCCAATTTCATACCTTTGAGAACAGTTCATTTGATGGTAATGATGGATTACGTGGATTCCCCATTTCAAAAGGTTGTGGCAATGATCCTGTGTCAGAGACAAACTATACAGTGTCTGCGCTAGAAGATCAAGAAAAGGGAATTCTGATTTTTTCAATGATTTTGGAAAGCAGCTCTGATGGGCTATGGCAGTGGAATATGTATTGATTATCCATAATATACTTCATGATCTCAACTGGAAATATGAAATGGCTAGCAAGAATCATTTGAAGAACTGGAACACAAAATTAACAAGCGAAGGAGAAAGAAGCAGCGAGGTCAAAGGAATTACAGAAGAAATAATCGCTTCTAGACAAGTTACCAATAAAGAAGGATTTGATTTCAGAACTTCAGGTATTCAAGCTGAGCTCTACACTAATCTTTTTTTAGTTTATTCTAACAACTAATATTTTATGGTTTTTGTTATCAACAAATACTTATTAACGCTTGATACGAATTGCAAGTAATCAGTTGGAAGCTGTGATAACAAACGCTAAAAAATTATAGTTGTGTGACTCACTTTCTTATTTTCAGATTTTCAGGTGCCAAGAATAAGAAGATGTTGGCGTAATGGATTTGGTTCTTCCTATGTTGCAGCTTATGATGTTGGATTTGATTTTTAGTTTTATAAGTTTTTCTTAACTAGAAAATGTAATATTATGAATTTTGATTATATACAATAAATGTTGTGTGTATTGAATGATGTGTATGCATTTCTCGGATCAATAATACTCACCTCAAAGAATCTTAGAGAGCTGAATGAATGGAGGAAGATATTTAGCGCATGATATGACTCAATCAACAACAGTTACAACATGAAGCGTTGATGCAGCAGATCAAGGCTATTGTGCCTCTGCAACATCAAACTGCTGCTATGACTCAACATAATGAAGGAGAGATTCAGAACAGGAGGCACAAAATCAAGAAGATATAGCTGATGTGCCTCAACTACAACTACAAGTTCATATTTGTGTTAGCAGTAAATGTAATCAGGTTATCCATCAAATCAAGATGTTGCTCTGTTCAATTTCTAAAGAACAATTCTTCCATCAATGGAAAAATATTGGATATGGTCCCTACTTTTAGAGATAAGAATTGAAAACCAGACATGTCTGTATCATACATTAAAAGTGGTCATGACCAATGTGTGATAACAGAACTATTTTGGCCACTTTGACTAAGTCCTTTGCTGAATTAGATGTGTAAATCAAAACAACTCAAAAATTTGACTTGAAAATGACCAAATTTTCTGATAGCAACCAAATTTACAAATTTGAAGAAAACGCATTTCCTATTCTTTTTGGGACCAGAGATATGTGTTTAATTACTATTTGCGAAAACAATCATATGAAGATTACTCCCTCTATCTCAATTTATAATGCATAGGCTGGATTTTCAAGAGCCAAATAGTTTTATTTTCACCAAAAATTCAGGCTTGAAGTCTTTAAAAAATTTAAAATAAAATTTATATATTTTGGAAACTACAGAAAAAGTACTATAAACCACAATAATTTATACGCAAACCATCTTCGGAGTGATTGCGTGTGAAGTGAAAGAATTGGAGTTTTTAATATCCAGAAACCATCTTTGGAGGTTGAAATATCTTAATCTATCTCTAATAAAAAACCATTAATATCTAGTTTTCATCAAGGGTCATTACCTATTCCGACAAATTCCATAAGATACTTCATCATATCAAAAAATAATCTCAGTGAAGAAATTCTTTTATTTGGAAAAACAATTGAGAGTCATTGAAATTTAATTTATCAAAATATTCGAGCATGAAAAATTTTGAAACTCTTGGAGGTCTCATAAAAATAAAATACCCTTTGCAACACGACTTTATTTGGCAGATTGAAAAATCACCTAATTTGTCACCCCCCCGAGCCTACACCACGGGCCGGATGGCATTCGAGAACCATTGATGGTCCCAAGCGAACCCTTGGCCTAACTTACTTACTCAGCGGAAGACTTAAACTTCAGAGATAACTTCAAATAAAGAACTTATGACAAATCTTAGAATGTCTTTAAAGAAAGCATTCAAACTAGCCAAAATGGCTACTCAAGTCTCATAGCAAAACATCTGAAATACTGAAAGACTCATAACTAAAGCGTCGACTATCTATGAAACCTCTAAAACAACTGAGATGGATATTCGGACAAACCCCACAACATCCTAATGTACTAAAAATAAAACTTAAAGCAATAAAAAAGAGTCCTCCGAAATGCAAGGAGGCTCACCAACTGATTCTGGAGTGCTCAACTGGATCAACGAGGTGCTAGATTCTGATCCTGATTACCTGCGTCTGCTTCATAATAAGATGTAGGCCAACTGGCATCAGTACATTAAATGTACGAGTATGCGAAGTTAGAATGCTAAACATAACATAGTCTTGAAAAGATTTTGAAGGAAACACTTACTTGCTCTTCTAAACTCATGAATAACTCAACTCATAATAAAGCAATGAAACACATGCAATATATGAAAAGCTTTATAAATAAGAAAAAACAACTTAGTTCGTTAAAGAAAATGCAATAACAAACTCAACTTTACTCATATAACAAAATAATATAGATTCTGTGGGAGATTCTGTCACGCCCCGAGCCTACACCTCAGGCGGGACCGGCACTTGGAGACCATTGCTGGCCCCAAGCGAACCCTTGGCCTGGCTTTCTTAACTCAGCGGAAACTTAACTCAATAGAAATGAAAAGGTTGTAAGATAACCAACTGATAAAAAAAAATCTGGCCAAAGAGGCACTCAAGTCTCAAAATAAAAATATTATATACATATATACAAAGGAGAGACCCAAAACTAACTGACTGACTGTCTATGAAGCCTCTAAAGTACTGAGATGGATATTGGGACAGACCCCGCAACATCCTAATAAAACAAAACTCAGAACACAAAATACTCGAGTCCTCCGGAATGCAAGGAGGCTCACCACTGACTCTGGAGTGCTCAACTGGATCAACGACGTGCAGGATGCTGATCCGGGGTACCTGTATATGCATCATAAGACGATGCAGGCCAACTGGCATCAGTACATGGAATGTACGAGTATGCGAGTTGGAAAGCTAAACCACAACTTAAGCTTGATAGAGTAGAAAGGAACTCTTACCTTGGCTCGTTCAACTCATGAATAACTGAACTCAATATATATAAAGCAATAAAACACACGCAATATATATAAGGCTTGTAAAACAGTATAAACGACTCAGCTTGTTAATGATAAAATAATAACGAAAGCAACTTTACTTATATAAAAGTAATATAACTTTAGTAGGAGTTTCTTTAACCGACAACCACCACTACGAGCCCTAGTGGTGATACAACGCTTTACCTCGCGTTGCCAAGGACCATCCTATACCTTGCTTAGTGATATAGGAAGCTAACTTTACTTAGTGGATCCACTAGCTTAACTTTAGTGATCATCTAAAAAGTATGACCCGAGGAATCCCATGTTGGCGCATGGTTCTTATGAAGAGTTGAGTTATATGAACTCGTGTCTCCAATTCGGTACTCAATACTACTCCCAAAATACTTTGGCTCATAAGTGTTTTAAAAACAATCTTCTTTCTTTAGTTGAGGTAATTACTCAAAACTTAGCCCAAAGGCTCTTTTGGAAAACATGGTTCCCCTCTTACTCAAATGTAAAAGAACATTTATAAACTCCTTTGGAATACTTAGTTCCCTAAATAGCCCTTTTGAGAAAAGAACTCAACTTGAAACTCTTAACTTAACTCGACTTGAAACTCTATACTCTTTCACTTGATGTCTAACTTCACTTGACTTGAAACTAACTTTCCTTGAATTGGAATTATGAATTCAAGGTGTTTGATCACACATTATGGAGGGATTCTTGAATGCTTAGACGTACTTTGAAGTGTCGGAAACAACTATGAAACATAGGTATAATACCTAGGTACTTGCATGAGAAAGTGAGAAAGGAATAGGGAAACTTGGCCGAGAGTTCAAACTTACGGTGACACGGTGGCACTTGCGGATGCCATCGACGGACGGTAGATGGACTTACGGTCCGTACTGCAGGTCCGTCGTTCATGACAGAGAATTTCCCCCAAGAACTCAGTTTGAAGAATTTCTAAGTGTTGACCTACGGTCGAGACTTACGGTCCGTAGGTCCACTTACGGACCGTAGGTTGTGTCCGTAGATCGACACACCAAAGGACCTAGCTTCTGTCCCAATCGACGGTTGACCAGTACGGACCGTCAATCGAGCTACGGTCTGTAGGTCGTGACCGTAGATGGGAACGACTACCAATTTCTGAAACGTTCTGGTGCAACAACAACCTATGGTTACAACTTCTAGACTCAAAAATCCTTCAATATACACTAGATTTTAGCTCCAAATACCAATCAAATCATGGACTACAATCAACTAAAACCTCCAACAACTCCAACAACAAAACCAATATTTCTCAAAGCTAAAAACGAGTTGATGTGTGGGAGGAAAGGATCAACCCATCACTAAGACTCACATACCTTGGTAGGGATCACCCCCGACGAAACCACGACAAACTCCTTGCTTGATCTTCCCCTTTCTCTTCTCTCCCAAGCCCTAGCTCTTACTCTTTGAAAAGAGGAAATAAAACTGATCAAAATCAGTCCAACAATACCAAAATAACTCAAAGAATTAATTAGGGAAAAAGACCAAAATGCCCTTAAAATTTCGGACAAAAATCTCTGCCAACTGCCCAAATTCCAACGGGCATAACTCACTCATACGAACTCGGAATTGAGTAAAATCAGTGGCGTTGGAAAGATCATTCCACGAGCTTCGCAACCATAAATGTAACTACTCTTAAATCCTCCTGAACTAGGAGTTATGACTACTCAAAGTTGGCCAAAAACTCCCTTTTTCCCATACTTAGCCAAATTTCTAGATTTTTAAAATTTTTTTGTCCAAAAAAAAGATTATTTTCAATTTCAAGCTTCTCATATTCATTTTAAATTGTCGGATATTACAGATTCTCTAACTGACAACCACCAACGATGAGCCTAAGTGATGGTACATCATATTACCTCACGCGCTAAGGCCCGAGTCCTATACCTTGCCGGGGTATAGAACCTAACTCACTAAGTGGATCCACTAGTCTATGCTAAAAGCATCTGGAAGGAGTCGTCTAAAAAATATGATCATTTACTACCCATGATGGCTACATGGTTTATGGAGACTTGAGTTAATATGAACTCGCATCCCCATATCGGTGCTCAATACTACTCCCAAAATATACTTAGCTCATATGTTTTTAAAACAAACTTCTTTCTTTGGTTTGAGATAATTACTCAAAACTTAGCTTAAAAGCTCTCTTGGAATCGGTGTTCCCTTTTCTTGCTCGAATGTAAAAAAAAACATTTATAAACTCTTTGGGAATACTTAGTTCTGTTATAGCTTTTTGAGAAATGAACTCAACTCTTTACTCTTTGCTTAACTTGAAACTTAAGTCTTAGAACAAAGTTAAAACGTTTGCAAAAGACTTTTGGAAAACTTTAGGAACTTCTCTTAACTTGACTTTTAATTTCTCTTGACTTGACTCTTAACTTTCCTTGAATTGAATTTATGGATTCAAGGATCGTGATTTGTGATAGGAACGATCACATGATGTTTAGGAATGAATTTACATAGCTAAACATGAGAAAATACCAAAATGTCAATATTTGAGGGTGGGTCCGCGATGTGGAGAGACATTTAAAATTTAGTTTTGAAAACGACCTTTGAGGCAGAACGCTCTGTGACAGCTCCGCGACGCGAAGCGATTTTTGCTAGTTCTGGGGACCAGCTCTGCGACGCGCCACCACTACGCAGATTCGTCCGACAAAATTTCTTCTTCGTTTTCCAGCCCCAACTCACCCAAATTCGGTTCTTTTTCCCAAATTCTTTTCAGATATAGATACCCAGTAAATGTACCTAGGAACCTAACTCAACTCACTAAATAACTGGACGTGATGATCTTAGAAACTTCATCTAGTTCAAATATAGTTTTGCCCATATATTATCTCTTAATTTTCTTTGCACTTTCATTTATTTGGCTATTCATTTTTCAAAAGTTCCACATCATCAGACATCAATATCTAGCAGGTCCAATAAAAATATAACACCCTTCTCAACACGGCTAAGACAGATTGAAAAATGACAACATTTTCTCAGAGACAAAAACAAAACAACCCAAATTTGCAACAAAGACATAACGAATCATCGTAACGTCTAAGACTGAGAATTGTTGAATATGGTCCACTACTGTAGAGATGAGAATTGAGAACCAGACATGTCTGTATCATACAATAAGAGTGGTCATAATCAATTTGTGATAACAAAACTATTTTGGCCACTTTGATTAAGTCCTTGCTTGAATTAGACCTCTAACACAAAACAATCCAAAATTTGACAAGAGAATGACAACATTTTTTCCTCCGATAGCAGCCAAATTAGCATATTTGGAAAAAACGCATTTCCTGTTGGTCTTTAATTAGTATAAGTTATGTACAATATCAAATCCTATGAATCCGAAACAATAAACTCCAAATATGATGATGGTTTCTAGCAAAACATTCTCTTCACTTCAGTTTTTCACTCTTTTGTACCTCTTTACAGTTACTTTTGCTTCCACTGATGAAGCAACTGCCCTCTTGAAATCGAAAGCAACTTTCAAGAACCAGAATAATTCCTTATTGGCTTCATGGACTCCGAGCTCTAATACATGCGAAGACTGGTATGGAATTGTATGCTTTAATGGTAGGGTTAACAGGTTGAATATTACAAATTCCCGTGTCATTGGTAACCTGTATGCTTTTCCGTTTTCATCTCTCCCTTTTCTTGAGAATCTTAATCTTAGCATGAACAATTTCTCTGGCACCATTCCACCTGAGATTAGTAATCTCACTAATCTTGTCTATCCTGACTTGAACAACAATCAGATTTCAGGAACAATCCCACAACAAATCGGTTCACTACCCAAGCTTCAGATCCTCCGTATATTTGACAACCATTTAAATGACTCTATTCCTGAAGAAATAGGTTACCTAAGGTCTCTTACTAAGCTATCTTTGGGTATGAACTTTCTTACTGGTTCCATTCCAGCGTCATTGGGGAATTTGAGCAACTTGTCTTTTTTGTATCTTTATGATAATCACTTTTCTAGCTCTATTCCTCGAGAAATAGGTTACCTAAGGTCTCTTACTAACCTACATTTGGGTAATAACTCTCTTACTGGTTCCATTCCAGCTTCATTGGGGTATTTGAGCAACTTGTCTGGTTTGTATCTTTGTAATAATAACCTTTCTGGCTCTATTCCTGAAGAAATAGGTCACCTAAGGTCTCTTAGTATCCTACATTTGAGTAATAACTCTCTTAATGGTTCTATTCCTGCTTCATTGGGAAAATTGAAAAACTTGTCTATTTTGATTCTTTTTTATAATCACCTTTCTGGCAGTATTCCTGAGGAAATAGGTAACCTAAGGTCTCTTACTATGCTAGCTTTGGGTAGGAACTTTCTTAGTGGTTCTATCCCTGCTTCATTGGGGAATTTGAACAACTTGTCTTCTATGTTTCTTAATGATAACAACTTGAAGGGAAAAGTTCCGCAATGTTTGGGTAATATCAGTGGCCTTCAGGTTTTGTCGATGTCATCTAATAGTTTCAGTGGAGAGGTCCCTTCATCTATTTCCAATTTAGCATCACTACAAATACTTGATTTGGGCAGAAACAATCTGGAGGGAGTAATTCCACAATGTTTTGGTAATTTTATCAGTGGCCTCCAGGTTTTCGATATGAAGAATAACAAACTTTCTGGGACTCTTCCAACAAATTTTAGCATTGGAAGTTCACTTATAAGTCTCAACTTGCATGGCAATGAACTAGAGGGGAGAATCCCTCGGTCGTTGTCCAATTGCAAAAAGTTGCAAGTTCTTGATCTGGGAGATAATCACCTCAATGACACATTTCCCATGTGGTTGGGAGCTTTGACAGAGCTGAGAGTTTTAAGATTGACATCGAATAAATTGCATGGACCCATAAGATCTTCAGGGACTGAAATCATGTTTCCTGATCTTCGAATCATAGATCTCTCTAACAATTCCTTCTCAAAAGACTTATTAACGAGTCTGTTTCAACATTTGAAAGGCATGAGGACAATTGATCAAACAATGAAGTTACCAAGTTATGAAGGAAATGGAGATTACCAAGACTCGGTGGTAGTTGTATCAAAGGGATTGAAGCTAGAAGTTGTGAGAATTTGGTCTTTGTACACAGTTATAGATCTTTCAAACAACAAATTTGAAGGACATATTCCTGGTGTTCTGGGAGATCTCATTGCGATACGGGTACTGAATTTATCTCATAATCGATTGCAAGGTCATACACCACCATCACTTGGAAGTTTATCTGTAGTGGAATCATTGGACCTTTCGTTTAACCAGCTATCGGGAGAGATACCACAACAACTTGCTTCTCTAACGTCTCTTGAATTCTTAAATCTCTCCCACAATTATCTTCAAGGATGCATCCCTCAAGGACCTCAATTTCATACCTTTGAGAGAAATTCATATGAAGGTAATGATGGATTGCGTGGATTTCCAGTTTCAAAAGGTTGTGGCAATGATCATGTGTCAGAGACAAATTATACAGTATCTACACTAGACAATCAAGAAAGCAATTCTGAATTTCTCTATAACTTTTGGAAAGCCGCCCTGATGGGCTATGGTAGTGGACTGTGTATTGGATTATCCATAATATATTTCATGATCTCAACTGGAAATATGAAATGGCTTGCAAGAATTATTGAAGAACTGGAACACAAAATTATCATGCGAAGGAGAAAGAAGCGGCAAAGTCAAAGGAACTACAGAAGAAGATAGAATCATTTCTAGACAAGTTACCAATAAAGAAGGATTTGATTTCAGAACTTCAGGTATTCAAGCTCTACACTAATCCTTTTTAGTTTATTCTAACTACTAATATTAGTTTTCATGTTTTTTGTTAATAACAACAACTAATTAATGCTCAATATGAAGCATATTTGTTTTTCCAACAAATTCAAGAAGCTAAAAATTTGAAAAGCTTGGAAGTTGTTATAACGGCGGCTACTAAATTCAATCAGTGATCAACTCTCAAGTATTTGACTCACTATCTTATTTTTTAAGATGCCGAGAATAAGAAGATGTTGGCGTAATGGATTTGATTTTTAGTTTCTTTTTAGTTTTATAAGTAAGCTTCTTCTTAACTTGGAAAATGTAATATTATGAAATTTTGATGATATATAAAGTTTATGTAAGTTTCTAACGTTATTCAATAAATGTTGTGTGTATTGAATGAAATGTATACATTTCTCTGATCCCTAACTTACAATTCAAAGAATCTAAGACGGACTTAGTCATGAATAAATTTTTGAACAAGCTGAAGAATGTGTTGTGTTGTCCCTATTTAGCTCGAGAAAAAAGTGAAGGCAGAGTGTTGGATTGCTCGCGGCTGCCTCAACGTGTGCTGAGGTTTTGCAGCAGTTTAAAGAAAGCGTTGAGAAGAGTTAAATTAGAGGAAGATATTTATCGTGTAATAGAGGAAAGAGCATTAACAAGGAAGAATAACGAGTTCATGACAAGTGATTACATTTACTGGCCAAGGGAATTGCTTTAATTGATATGAGAACACAAACAATTTGGATTTGATGATCATAACAGAGCTGTGTTTCAAATTTCTTTTAGAATAAGTTTGTAACATTTACCAGCATCCAAACTGCACGTTTTGTTTATTTTGTATGTATTTAATTATATTCAAATAATTATGTTAGAGCATTACCCTAAACCTGCCAAGTGGCAACGTAATAATAAATCACTTGGCTTATTGTTGTGCTTCTACCCCTGCTTTTACAAAGATATACAGATCCAGATTTGAAAATCTTAATCCTTTGCATAATTATCTACGAAGAAGGGTCATTTTAGCTCTTTTACTCCGAGAAATAGTTTAAATATATCATCCGTTTAAGGTTTCACTCGTAACTAACCATGGGGCTATACATTTGATTGCCTCTAACCCTAATCGAAAAGGACACATGGAGGGTCAGCAACACAAATAAGTAATCCCAAATTATCTTCTAATAGGTGATTACTTCCCATCTACCTAACCAGTAACCACCAGTGGCACAGTTACCCAATACCTATGTTGGTAGGAGGTAACACGTGCCCGGTGAAATAATCGAGGTTTGCATAGGTTGCTTCTGGATACCACCATTATTAAACAAAATGCACACACACTAGCACATGAAAGTAAAAAATTTCATGACAAGGGATGAAAGGAAGTCATGCCAAGATTGACTTTATCAAATGACAAATACATTGTTTGTAGCTTTTGGACAACCATTTATCACTCAAAGAAGACCAACAAGTGATGCATCACAGCATTCTTGGAGCAAAATTATGTACATAAAACTTACAGTAATCATGCTTTATGTGTGGTGAAACTCCATAAGAACTAGTCCAAGATATTGACATCAAGGATTTCTAAGTGCAGCCAATCTCTTCTCCAGTTCATCGATCCCCGAACTGCCAGCACGAAATGATTAATGAGATCAAAGAGCATGAAAAAAGCACTTCATACTAATACGATATGATTATTTACAGGAAAGAAAAATACAAAACCAAAAGCGCAACATTTTCTGTCAGTGAGCAATACACTCAAGATGTCTAGTAATTTGCTAGAGGACACAGTAGTACTTGAGTCAAAATTAGTTCATCATTTACCATTATCACCTAGTTGTAATAGCTCCTATTATGTATTCCGTTTTTAGTCTCTATACTCTCCTTTTCAATTTTTTAAAGTAGCTCAGACAAAGTTGGCCTACAATTTTTGTGGTTTTAATTGTTTCACCAAATTGGTAAGTTTGAACCGCCACGAGCTTGTTAAAGGTTACACTCGATTTGTTGAGCTTGGTTGAGATTAAAGTGATAGCTCAGATCAACAGCTCCAACACCAAGATAGTCGAGTGAAGACTAGCACGGCTTTAACTAGGCTAGCAATTTCTAGCAAAGGAAGCATGTTAGTGAAACCTAGCTCTGTAGATTTTTTTTTCTTTCTTTTTTTGAATATCTGAGAAATATGTTGTTTCTAGCTTCAAACTCAATGGATATTTGAGCCTCTTCCCACTGTCCTTCTCCATTAAAATACCAAACTTAATTCATCAATAGAATTCAAACCCATGTTGTGTGCCTACCACACATTCATCTTCGTTACACTATCTTTATGGTTTAACTTCATTGTTCAAGCTAAAGCATACTTTTCTTTCAAGTCCTGCCTTCAGAGCAAACTCAAGGGCATTAAAGTAACAAAAAGACTATATCAAAAGAAAATGAAGACGAACCTGCTTGATTCCTCAGTCCTTTTTCCAGAAATTTTGCCCTTGGGAGCTGCTGACAACTGTCCAGATTTAAACACGGGATCTTCAATTTAACATGGTAATTGTTGGCACTTAATTCCTTTCCTACTTGCAAGTAAAATACTACTTTTTCCAATGTGAAACAATAATAAAAAACTAACCTGTGAGGCAACATCAATTCCAATTTCATCAAAGGACCTGCAAAAATAAGATTGAGTTAACCTGCAAGAAGCCGATAAGTAGGTGGGACCATGTGTAAAGAAATTTAGTATATATATATATATATATATTTTAATGCATTTCATAATTAATTGATTTCTAGAAAGAATATTCCACATTCAATCGTCATTCCAGTTTCAATAAAAATACATATGCAATATATGGTGCAAAACTTCGTCACCATTTGAATCTGAACCTCTAAACAATAAAAAGGTCCAAAACATACCCCGATGCAGCTTCCACCTTTACCATTTTCCATGAAAAGGATCCAGAATAATAAATTCAATTAAAAAGACAATGATCCTAAAGATAGCATAAAGTAAATACACATTGCTGGGTGCACGTCCACTAACTATTTTCAGTCATTACAAAATGGGGATTTTAAAAGCATACCTGATTTGTCAAATCTTCAGTTTCCTCTTCTGCTTCGTCATCATCTATAGCATCATCTATGGCATCTGACATCATTTCAGTCTACATATACGAACACCATATTATTGAGTTGACTTCTATTAATCTGAGTGGACATGAACGAGATATGATTTTATTTTAGAATCAGTAGATGATGTGCAATCAGTCTTACCGTCATATCCAATTGAGCTGATTGCCTCTGGAAATCTTGCATCACCTTCGCTTGCTTTGCGCGCAGGGTCCATTTGCTGCATTGAGTCAACTGATGATTATTAAAATTTAGAAGGAATGATGGTGACTTCACATACAACCAATATAACCCACATCTTTAATTTATCCACAAGGAGCTAAGAGGGTTCAAGAGAACGAGAAGTAGCATCCCACCAACCAGTGAAGAGTGCAGGAACCCTCTCATCATGAGATCCATCTCCATGTATATGAAGATGAACACAACAACAACATACCTAGTGTAATCCCACAAATGGTGTCTTGGGAGGGTGGGATGTACGCAAATCTTACCCCTACCTTTGTGGATAAACAGATTGTTTCTAATACACCATCGGCTCAAGAAAGATGATTTTTCATAACAGTGCAAGTGTAAAAAAGTTACGATGAAAATATTAAAGACAAAGAATTATTGACAACAAATAGTAAATATTTGTATTGTGATATTTTTCTTATTTCTATTATTGATTTTTTATTTTTTGTATCATAATTATTTTTTAAAATAAATTTACATATATATTTCATAACTGTGCGAAGCGCGGCCAAATTTCCTAGTTTACAATATTTGGAGAGAACACTTTACGAATTATGACATGAATTATCATCAATAATAATAGGACGTAATGTTAAGATATTTATTTGCTAAATTATCAAAATGGATTTGGCTTCTTTTTTTTTTTCCAGAAGTTTTGCTTGAAAAAAGTTCCACATCATCAAACATCAATAGACTAATCGAATATATCACTTAAATTGGTTGAATGACTTTATACGTGAAAATAATAATAATTAAATGACTTTTCTGATATAAAACAAAGAACAACAAAATGACTTTTTAAATAGTTGAGTGATAATATGATAAGTTAATTCTTGACATTTACTAGTAAAGATAATGTAGTCCAAAAATATATTGGTTTTAAGACGCAGAATTGCTGGATATCATTCACTACTTTAAAGATGAAAATTGAGAACCAGACATGTGTGTATCAATGTGTTAATAACAAAACTATTTTGGCCAATTTGACTAAGTCATTGGCTGACGGAGAATTGTTGGCTTTTCATTTTTTAAAAAGAGCTTGAAAATAATTCCACACCATCATTATCTAACGAAAATATAACTTGAATTGATTAAGTGACTTTATACGTGAAATGACAATAATTAAGTAATTTTTATGTAACAAAACAAAGAAAAGTGACTTTTCGAATAGTTGAGTGACTACGTGAAAAATCAACTCTTGATATCTACTACATGAATTAGAGATAATGTAGCCAAGAGTTTTATTGATCTAAAACTGAAAATTATTGGATGTGATCCACTACTTTAGAGATAAGAATTGATAATCAGACATGTTTGTATCATACATTCTAAGTGATCATGACCGATGTCTCATAACAAAACTATTTTGGCCACTTTGACTAAGTCCTTGGCTGACGGAGAATTGTTGGCTTTTCATTTTTTTAAAAGACCTTGAAAATAATTCCACACCATCATTATCTACCGAAAATATAACTTGAATTGATTAAGTGACTTTTTACGTGAAATGACAGCAATTAAATATTTTTTTTAAACAAAGAAAAGTGACTTTCTGAATAGTTGAAAGATTATGTGAAAAATCAACTCTTGACATCTACTACATAAATTAGTGATAATGTAGCCAAAAGTTTTATTGATCTAAAACTGAAAATTATTGGATATGATCCACTACTTTAGAGATAAGAATTGATAACCAGACATGTTTGTATTATACGTTAAAAGTGGTCATGTCATGACCAATGTCTAATAACAAAACTATTTTGGCCACTTTGACTAAGTCCTTGACTAAACAACTCAAAATTAGACTTGAGAATGACTATATTTTCTCTAATAGCAGCTAAATTTACAAAGTTTTACAGAAAACGTGCTTCCTGTTGATCTTTAATTTATTTTGTTTTTCTTCTTGGGATTAGAAAAATGTGTTTAATTATTATTTGTGAAAACAATCTTATGAAGCTTACCCCCTCTATCTCAATTTATAATGCATAGTTTGAATTCTCAAGAGCCAAATCCTTTAATTTTTATCGTAAATTTAGGCATGAAGTCTTTAAAATTTTAAAATAAAATTTATATATTTAAAAACTACGTAAAAATTACTATAAGTCATAATAATTGATCCACAAACCAGTGATCGCGTTTAAAGTGAAAGAATTAGAGTTTTTACTATTCAGAAACCATCCTCGAAGGTTGAAATATCTTAATTAATCTCTAATAAAATACTATTAATTTGTGATCCAATTTTCTTCAAGGGTCATTACCTATTCTAACAAATTCCACAAGATACTTCATATAAAAAAATAATCTTAGTGAAGAAATTCCTTTTATATATTTGCAAAACGGTTTAAGAGTCATTGAAATTTAATTTTATCAAAAGATTCGAGCATGAGAAATTCGAAACTCTTGGAGGTCTCACAAAAATAAAATGCCCTTTGCAATACGACTTTATTAGGCAGATTGTAAAATTACCTAATTTTTACACGTTATATTGACAGATAGGCCACTTACTATAAAATAACGTTCACTCCTCGAAACCCAGAAGTGTTAGTTGTTTGTGAATAATTTGTGTTTCAAATTGAGACCACGATAGTTCAAGTAGAAAAAATAAATACCTTATTATTCGAATGTAATACTCACAAAAAAGTGATATTCAAATATATTTTTAACTATTATCTCTTAATTTTCTTTGCTCTTCATTTTTCAAAAGTTCCACATCATCAGACATCAATAGCTAGCATAGGGGTGGTAGAATGGGTAATTAATATGGCTATCCGCTCATATTTACCCATTTAAAATGGGTTGGGTATCCAACTCATTTAAAAATGGGTAAAAACAAATAATACCCATATAACCCATTTAGAAGTGGGTAGATAAATGGATAAAATGGGTAAAAGATGTATATTTACACAAACAAAAAAAAAGTGATAAAGGGTGGGATAGTAACAAAGTCTTTTTTTAAAAATCTATATAAAAAAAAAATGAAACTTTTTTTTGGGATAGGAGAGTGCGAGGGGGGGGGGCTGGTAGGGGGTGGGGTGGAAATCTTTTTTTAAAAAAAATTTAAAAAATTTTAATGAAAAAATTTAAAATTTTGTTAAGTTTTCTTTGGGATGGGGTGTGGAGGGGGGCTGGTAAGGGGTAGGGGGTGGTAATTATTTTTTCAAAAAATTTAATGAAAAAAATTTAAAATTTTGTTAAATTTTTTTTTTGGGATGGGGGTGTGGAGGGGGTAGTAGGGGGTAGGGGGTGGGGTAATTTGGTAGTAGAGGGGTAGGGGGTGTGGGGAGCTGGTAGGAGGTAGGGGGTGTGGGGGGGGGCTGGTAGGCATAGGGGTTGGTAATTATTTATTTTTTTAAATTTAAATTTTAATGAAAATTTTTTAAATTTTGTTAATTTTTTTTGGGATGGGGTGTGGAGGGGGGGGATGGTAGGGGGTGGTTGGTAATTTTTAAAAAGTTTTAATGAAAATTTTTTAAATTTTGTTAAATTTTTTTGGGATGGGGTGTGGGGGTGGGGGCTGGTAGGGGTGGGGTGGTAAATTTTTTTTACATTTTTTTGGGATAGGGGGGGTAGGGGGGCTGGTTGGGGTGGAGTGAAGTGATAAAAAAAAACTTTAATTTTTTTTTTGTTTTTAAAGCTTTTAACAAGATTTCTATTATAATATGGATAAGTATGAGTACCCATATTATCCATTTGGTAACTCGTTTTTACCCATTTAAAATGTGAGTCGAGTTGAGTAACTTATCCATTTTTATTTAACTCGTTTTTTGATCGACTCATATTCGACTCAACTCGTTCGTTTGCCACTCCTAGCAGGTCCAATAAAAATATAACACTCTTCTCAACACGGCTAAGACAAATTGAAAAATGACAACATTTTCTCAAAGACAAAAACAAAACAACCCAAATTTGCAACAAAGAAATAACGAATCATCGTAACGTCTAAGATTGAGAATTGTTGGACATGGTCCACTAGAGATAAGAATTGAGAACCATGCATGTCTGTATCATACACTAAGAGTAGTCATAATCAATTTGTGATAACAAAACTATTTTGGCCAATTTGATCAAGTCCTTGGCTGAATTAGACCTCTAACACAAAACAATCCAAAATTTGACTTGAGAATGACAACATTTTTTTCCCTGATAGCAGCCAAATTAGTAAATTTGAAAGGCATGAGTACTATTGATCAAACAATGAAGGCACCAAGTTATAAAGGAGGTGGAGTATACTACCAAGACTCGGTAGTTGTTGTAACAAAGGGATTGAAGCTTGAAGTTGTGAAAATTTTGTCTTTGTACACAATTATTGATCTTTCAAACAATAAATTTGAAGGACATATTCCTAATGTTCTAGGAGATCTCATAGCTCTTCGGGTATTGAATATGTCTCATAATGGATTGAAAGGTCATATACCACCATCACTTGGAAATTTATCTGTAGTGGAATCATTGGACCTTTCATTTAACCGCCTTTCGGGAGAGATACCACAACAACTTGCTTCTCTTAAGTCTCTTGAATTCTTAAATCTCTCCCACAGTTATCTCCAAGGATGCATCCCTCAAGGACCTCAATTTCGTACTTTTGACAGCAATTCATATGAAGGTAATGATGGATTACATGGATTCCCTGTTTCCAAAGGTTGTGGCAATGATCCTGTGTCAGAGAAAAACTATACAGTGTCTGCGCAAGAAGATCAAGAAAGAAATTCTGAATTTTTCAATGATTTTTGGAAAGCAGCTCTGATGGGCTATGGCAGTGGACTATGTATTGGCTTATCCATAATATATTTCTTGATCTCAACTGGAAATCTAAGAAGGCTTGCAAGAATCATTGAAGAACTGGAACACAAAATTATCATACGAAGGAGAAAGAAGCAGCGATGTCAAGGGAATTACAGAGGAAGAAATAATCGCTTCCAGACAAGTTACCAATAAAGAAGGATTTGATTTCAGAACTTCAGGTATTCAAGCTAAGCTCTACACTAATATTTTTTAGTTTATTCTAACAACTAATATATTAGGTTTTATGCTTTTTGTTATCAACAAATACTTATTAACGCTTGATACGAATTGCAAGTAATCAGTTGGAAGCTGTGATAACAAACGCTAAAAAATTATAGTTGTGTGACTCACTTTCTTATTTTTTCAGATTTTCAGGTGCCAAGAATAAGAAGATGTTGGCGTAGTGGATTTGGTTCTTCCTATGCTGCAGCTTATGATGTTGGATTTGATTTTTAGTTTTATAAGTTTTTCTTAACTAGGGAAAATGTAATATTATGAATTTTGATGATATACAATAAATGTTGTGTGTATTGAATGATGTGTATGCATTTCTCGGATCAATAATACTCACCTCAAAGAATCCAAGAGGGCTGAATTAATGGAGGAAGATATTTAGCGTGCGATAGAAAAAAGAGGACTAACAAAGAAGAATACGTAACAACTTCGGGCGTTACTGGTTAACTCACAACCCAAAGCTAGTTATTAGGGTGGGAGAGGCCAAAGTTATTTTTTTTATGATAAGGTTGTTGTGGAAACAGTCTCTTGCAGAGATGCAGAGAGAGGTTGCATACAAATTACAATACACCCTTGTGGTCCGGCCCTTTCCTACATAGCAGGAGCTTAGCCTTTTATTACACAAACAGGCTTGCTCAAAGTAAACTGTTTTTTTCATTTGCATTCACCAATAATATTCCTTGTTGTGCTCGTAGCACTTTGAAGGTTTCCTTTGCCAATTGCAATAATGTTAGTTTGAAACATTTGTGTTCAATTTCCAGATACAGGGGGGGTATACTAGATAGATCAAAGTTGGATGAAACAGCACTGGCAAGACAGAATCTTGTAAAATGATCCTAACAACAGGGAAGTTCCATCTAATCTATTCAAGGTAGCTGATAATTCGCACGATGCACTTAATAGCTCAACCAACTCTGGAACAAATGGTGCACACAATGGCTTCTATGGCTCATGGTGTTCTCATGTTACAACAGGTTGCCACTATGACTCAATCACAACAACCGTTACAACACGAAGCCTTGATGATGCAGCAGCAAATGGCTATTGTGTCTCTGCAACATCAAACTGCAGCTATGACTCAACATAATGAAGGAGAAATTCAAGAACAGGAAGCACAAAATCAAGAAGATATCGCTGGAGATTTTAATATCCGCAAAAATATCCTAATATATCTCTAACGAAAAACTATTATCTCATATTTTAAAAGTTTCATTCGGAAAAAGTTCCACATCACCATTATCTATCGAAAATATAACTTGAATTGGTTGAGTGACTTCATACGTGAAATGACAATAAATAAGTGACTTTTTTGTTACAAGACAAAGAAAAATGACTTTCTGAATAGTTGAGTGAGAACATGTGCGCAATCAACTCTTGACATTTGCTATATGAATTGAAGATAATGAAGTCTAGAAATTTATTGCTTGACTGAGAATTATTGGATATGGTTAACTACTTTAGAAATAAAAATTAAGAACCAGACATGTCTGCGTCATACATTAAAAATGGTCATAATCGATGTTTGATTAAGTCCTTGGTTGAATTAGAGGTTATGACATTAAAAGTGGTCATAATCAATGCCTGATTAAGTCCTTGGTTGAATTAGAGGTGTAACACAAAACAACCCAAAGTTTGACTTAAGAGTGACAACATTTTCTCTAATAGCAGCCAAATTTGGAAATTTGGAGAAAACGCGTTTCGTATTGGGCTTTTATAAGTATAAGTTACGGACAACATTAAATCTATGAACCTGAAACAATAAACTCAAAAAAAGATGATGGTTTCTAGCAAAACATTCTCTTCACTTCAGTTTTTCTCTCTTTTATATCTCTTTACAGTTACTTTTGCTTCCACTGAGGAAACAACTGCCCTCTTAAAATGGAAAGCAACTTTCAATAACCAGAATAATTCCTTACTGGCTTCATGGACGCCAAGTTCTAACGCATGCAGGGACTGGTATGGAGTTGAATGCTTTAATGGTCGGGTAAACGAGTTGAATATTACAAATACTAGTGTTATTGGTACACTCTATGCTTTTCCGTTTTCATCTCTCCCTTTTCTTGAGAATCTTAATCTTAGCATGAACAATTTCTCTGGCACCATTCCACCTGGGATTGGTAATCTCACTAATCTTGTCTATCTTGACTTGAACTTCAATCAGATTTCAGGAACAATCCCACCACAAATCGGTTCACTAGCCAAGCTTCAGATCCTCCGTATATATGACAACCATTTAAATGGCCCCATTCCAGGAGAAATAGGTTACCTAAGGTCTCTTTCTAAGCTATCTTTGGGTAGGAACTTTCTTAATGGCTCAATTCCTGCTTCATTAGGGAATTTGAACAAATTGTTTTATTTGCTTCTTTATGATAATCAGCTTTCTGGCTCAATTCCTCCAGAAATAGGTTACTTAAGGTCTCTTACTTTCCTAATTTTGAATAATAACTATCTTAATGGTTCTATTCCTGCTTCATTGGGGAATTTGAACAATTTGTCTTTTTTGTTTCTGAGTGATAACAATCTCATCGGGGAAATTCCTTCATTTCTGTGCAATTTGACATCACTGGAAGCGTTGCTTATGATGAGAAACAACTTGAAGGGAAAAGTTCCGCAATGTTTGGGTAGTATCAATGGCCTCCAGGTTTTGATGATGTCACATAATAATCTTAGCGGAGAGATCCCTTCATCTATTTCCAATTTAACGTCACTACAGATTCTAGATTTGGGCAGAAACAATCTGGAGGGAGCAATTCCACAATGTTTTGGCAATATTAGTAGCCTCCAGGTTTTTGATATGCAGAATAACAAACTTTCTGGGACTCTTCCAACAAATTTTAGCATTGGAAGTTCACTTATAACTCTCAACTTGCATGGCAATGAACTAGAGGGTGAAATCCCTCGGTCTTTGGCCAATTGCAAAAAGCTGCAAATTCTTGATCTAGGAGATAATCATCTCAATGACGCATTCCCCATGTGGTTGGGAACTTTGCCAGAGCTGAGAGTTTTAAGATTGACATCGAATAAATTGCAGGGACCCATAAGATCTTCAGGTGCTGAAATCATGTTTCCTGATCTTCGAATCATGGATCTCTCTTACAATGCCTTCTCGAAAGACTTACCAAAGAGTCTGTTTCAACATTTGAAAGGCATGAGGACAATTGATCAAACAATGAAGGTACCAAGTTATGAAGGAGCTGGAGATTACGAAGACTCGATAGTTGTTGTATCAAAGGGATTGAAACTTGAAGTTGTGAGAATTTTGTCTTTGTACACAGTTATAGATCTTTCAAACAACAAATTTGAAGGACATATTCCTAGTGTTCTAGGAGATCTCATTGCTCTTCGGGTGTTGAATATGTCTCACAATGGATTGAAAGGTCATATACCACCATCACTTGGACGTTTATCTGTAATGGAATCATTGGACCTTTCGTTTAACCAGCTTTCGGGAGAGATACCACAACAACTTGCTTCTCTTACGTATCTTGAATTCTTAAATCTCTCTCACAATTATCTCCAAGGATGCATCCCACAAGGACCTCAATCTCATACCTTTGAGAGAAATTCATATGAAGGTAACGATGGATTGCGTGGATTTCCAGTTTCAAAAGGTTGCGGCAATGATCATGTGTCAGAGACAAATTATACAGTATCTGCGCTAGACGATAAAGAAAGCAATTCTGAATTTCTCAATGATTTTTGGAAAGCCGCTCTGATGGGCTATGGCAGTGGAATATGTATTGGATTATCCATAATATATTTCATGATCTCAACTGGAAATATGAAATGGCTTGCAAGAATCATTGAAGAACTGGAACACAAAATTAACATGCCAAAGAGAAAGAAGCAGAGAGGTCAAAGGAATTACAGAAGAAGAAATAATCGCATCTACACAAGTTACCAACAAAGAAGGATTTGATTTCAGAACTTCAGGTATTCAAGCTAAGCTCTACACTAACAGTTTTTAGGTTTTATGCTTTTTTGTTACAAACAAGTGCTTATTAACGCTTGATACAAATTGCAAGTAATCAGTTGGAAGCTGTGATAACAGAGGCCAAAAAATTATAGTTGTGTGACTCACTTTCTTATTTTTTCAGATTTTCAGGTGCCAAGAATAAGAAGATGTTGGCGTAATGGGTTTGGTTCTTCCTATGTTTCAGCTTATGATTGTTGGATTTGATTTTTAGTTTTATAAGCTTTTCTTAACTAGGGAAAATGTAATATTATGAATTTTGATGATATACAATAAATGTTGTGTGTATTGAATGATGTGTACGCATTTCTCGGATCAATAATACTCACCTCAAAGAATCTTAGAGAGCTGAGTATAATGAATGGAGGAAGATATTTAGTGCACAATAGAAGAGAGAGAACAAACAAAGAAGAATACGTAACAACCTAGGGTGTAACTGGTTAACTCACACCCCAAAGCTAGTTATTATGGTGGGAGAGGCCAAGTTTTAATTTTTTGTGATAAGGTTGTTGTGGAAACAGTGAGGTAGCATACAATACACCCTTGTGGTCCGGCCCTTCGCTTAGCCTTTTATTATACAAATAGGCTTACTCAAAGTAAACTGTTTTTTTCATTTGCATTCATCAATGATATTCCTTGTTGTGCTCGTAGCACTTTGAAACTTTCCTTTGCCAATTGCAATAATGTTATTTTGAAACATTTGTCTGTTCTATTTCCAGATACAGGGGGGTATACAAGATAGATCAAAGTGGGATAATCTATAGGAAACAGCACTGGCAAGACAGAATCTTGTAAAATGACCCTAAAAAGCAGGGAAGTTTCGTATAATCTATTCAAGGTAGCTGATAATAAACAGGATGCACTTAATAGTTCAACCAACTCTGGAACAAATGCTGCACAAAATCGCTCATTACCATGACTATGGTGTTCTCATGCAACAACAGGTTGCCAATATGACTCAATCATAACAACCGTTACAACACGAAGCCTTGATGATGCAGCAGCAAATGGCTATTTTGCCTCTGCAACATCAAACTGCTTTTATGACTCAACATAATGAAGGAGAGATTCAAGAACAGGAAGAACAAAATCAAGAAGATATAGCTTATGTGCCTCAACTACAACTACAACTACAACTACAAATTCATGTTTGTGTTAGCAGTAAATGTAATTAGGTTATCCATCAAATCAAGATGTTGCTCTCTGTTCAATTTCCTAAAGAACAATTCTTGCATCAATGGAAAAATATTCCTTACCAGGTTGAGAGATTCATGCCTAAGATTAATATCAAATGTCTAAGATGGAGCATGCCTAGTCCACTACTTTAGGGATAAGAATTGAAAACCAGACATGTCTTTACCACACATTAAAAGTGGTCATGACCAATGTGTGATAACAGAACTATTTTGGTAACTTTGACAAAGTCCTTTGCTGAATTAAATGTGTAACTCAAAACAACTCAAATTTTTTTATTGAAACTGGTAACATAAAACAACTCAAAATTTGACTTGAGAATGACCACATTTTCTCTGATAACAATCTCATTGGGGAAATTCCTTCATTTTTGTGCAATTTGACATCACTGGAAGTGTTGTTTATGCCGAGAAACAATTTGAAGGGAAAAGTTCCGCAATGTTTGGGTAAAATCAGCGGCTTCAAGGTTATGATGATGTTAGATAATAATCTTAGCGGAGAGTTCCCTTCATCTATTTCCAATTTAACGTCACTACAGATTCTAGATTTGGGCAGAAACAATCTGGAGGGAGCAATTCCACAATGCTTTGGCAATATTAGTAGCCTCCAGGTTTTTGATATGCAGAATAACAAACTTTCTGGGACTCTTCCAACAAATTTTAGCATTGGAAGTTCACTTTTAACTCTCAACTTGCATGGCAATGAACTAGAGGGTGAAATCCCTCGGTCTTTGGCCAATTGCAAAAAGCTGCAAATTCTTGATCTAGGAGATAATCATCTGAATGACACATTCCCCATGTGGTTGGGAACTTTGCCAAAGCTGAGAGTTTTAAGATTGACATCGAATAAATTGCATGGACCCATAAGATCTTCAGGTGCTGAAATCATGTTTCCTGATCTTCGAATCATGGATCTCTCTTACAATGCCTTCTCGAAAGACTTACCAAAGAGTCTGTTTCAACATTTGAAAGGCATGAGGACATTTGATCAAACAATGAAGGTACCAAGTTATGAAGGACGTGGAGATTACGAAGACTCAATAGTTGTTGTATCAAAGGGATTGAAACTTGAAGTTGTGAGAATTTTGTCTTTGTACACAGTTATCGATCTTTCAAACAACAAATTTGAAGGACTTATTCCTAGTGTTCTAGGAGATCTCATAGCTCTTCGGGTATTGAATATGTCTCATAATGGATTGAAAGGTCATATACCACCATCACTTGGAAGTTTATCATCTTGGAATCATTGGACCTTTCATTTAACCGCCTTTCGGGAGAGATACCACAAGAACTTGCTTCTCTTACGTCTCTTGAATTCTTAAATCTCTCCCACAATTATCTCCAAGGATGCATCCCTCAAGGACCCCAATTTCATACCTTTGAGAACAGTTCATTTGATGGTAATGACGGATTACGTGGATTCCCCGTTTCAAAAGGTTGTGGCAATGATCCTGTGTCAGAGACAAACTATACAGTGTCTGCGCTAGAAGATCAAGAAAGAAATTCTGAATTTTTCAATGATTTTTGGAAAGCAGCTCTGATGGGCTATGGCAGTGGAATATGTATTGGATTATCCATAATATACTTCATGATCTCAACTGGAAATATGAAATGGCTAGCAAGAATCATTGAAGAACTGGAACACAAAATTAACAAGCGAAGGAGAAAGAAGCAGCGAGGTCAAAGGAATTACAGAAGAAGAAATAATCGCTTCTAGACAAGTTACCAGTAAAGAAGAATTTGATTTCAGAACTTCAGGTATTCAAGCTAAGCTTTACACTAATCTTTTTTAGTTTATTCTAAAAACTAATATATTAGGTTTTATGCTTTTTGTTATCAACAAATACTTATTAACGCTTGATACGAATTGCAAGTAATCAGTTGGAAGCTGTGATAACAAACGCTAAAAAATTATAGTTGCGTGACTCACTTTCTTATTTTTCGGATTTTCAGGTGGAATAAGAAGATGTTGGCGTAATGGATTTGGTTCTTAGTTTTATAATTTTTTCTTAACTAGGGAAAATGTAATATTATGAATTTTGATGATATACAATAAATGTTGTGTGTATTGAATGATGTGTATGCATTTCTCGGATCAATAATACTCACCTCAAAGAATCTTAGAGAGCTGAATGAATGGAGGAAGATATTTAGCGCACGATAGAAGAGAGAGACAAAACAAAGAAGAATACGTAACAACCTTTGGCGTAACTGGTTAACTCACACTCCAAAGCTAGTTATTATGGTGGGAGAGGCCAAGTTTGAATTTTTTGTGATTAGGTTGTTGTGGAAACAGTGAGGTAGCATACAATACACCCTTGTGGTCCGTCCCTTCAGTTACCCTTTTACTATACAAACAGGCTTACTCAAAGTAAACTATTTTTTTCATTTGCATTCATCAATGATATTCCTTGTTGTGCTCGTAGCACTTGAAACTTTCCTTTGCCAATTGCAATAATGTTATTTTGAAACAATTGTCTGTTCTATTTACAGATACGGGGGGCATACTAGATAGATTAAAGTTGAATAATCTAGATGAAACAGCACTGGCAAGACAGAATCTTGTAAAATGACCCTAAAAAACAGGGAAGTTTCGTATAATATATTCAAGGTAGCTGATAATTAACAGGATTCACTTAATAGTTCAACCAACTCTGAAACAAATGCTGCACAAAATCGCTCATTACCATGACTCAATCACAACAACCGTTACAACACGAAGCCTTGATGATGCAGCAGCAAATGGCTATTTTGCCTCTGAAACATCAAACTGCTTCTATGACTCAACATAATGAAGGAGAGATTCAAGAACAGGAAGCACAAAATCAAGAAGATATAGCTGATGTGCCTCAACTAAAACTACAACTACAAATTCATGTTTGTGTTAGCAGTAAATGTAATCAGGCTATCCATCAAATCAAGTTGTTGCTCTCTGTTCAATTTCCTAAAGAACAATTCTTGCATCAATGGGAAAATATTCCTTACCAGGTTGAGAGATTCATGACTAAGATTAATATCAAATGTCTAAGATGCAGCATGCCTAGTCCTGAAAATTATTGGATATGGTCCACTACTTTAGAGATAAGAATTGAAAACTAGACATGTTTGTATCGTACATTAAAAGTGGTCATGATCAATGTGTCATAACAGAACTATTTTGGCCACTTTGACCAAGTCCTTTGCTGAATTAAATGTGTAACATGAAACAACTCAAAATTTGGCTTGAGAATGACCACATTTTCTCTGATAGCAACCAAATTTGCAAATTTGAAGAAAACGCATTTCCTGTTTTTTTTTTTTTTTTTGGGACCAAAGATATGTGTTTAATTACTATTTGCGAAAACAATCATATGAAGATTACTCCCTCTATCTCAATTTATAATGCATAGTCTGGAATTTCAAGAGCCAAATAGTTTAATTTTCACCAAAAATTCAGGCTTGAAGGAAGTCTATAAAAAATTTAAAATAAAATTTATATATTTTGAAACTACAGAAAAAGTACTATATTTGAATTGAGACGACGATAGGTCAAGTAGGGAAAATAAATAACTTATTATTCGAATGTAAAACTCGCAAAAAAAGTGATATTTAAATTTAATTTGAATATATCATTTAAACTAGTGAATTCAGCCATGCTTCACACGGTAATAAGTTTTTGAACAATTTATTCAATAATGCGAATGATAAAATTGATCTCTTAACGTAAATGAGTAACAAATTGGAAACATAATTTTCCTTTGTACATTTTAAAAAAAGTATTCAATCTTATTTCCTTTCATTGAAAATTTAATCTTTAGTATGTTTATATACTATATTTTAAATTTAAATCTAAAAACGTGACTACTATATAAATACATGAACTTGTCTAATAGTCTCATTTACATGTTATCATATTTTCTATCTTTGTATAAAAAATATAAATTTACTTTGTTCTTCTTTTTTTTTCTCTTCCTTTGTATGACTTCTTACCTACTCACCACTCTTCTTTAATCTTTACATTTTCATTCACCTTTATTTCTTTCCCTTTTCTTTCTTTTTCTCTTTAAATTCGTCATCTCTAGTCTCCTATTAATTTTATCTAACTGTCAATTCTTATTTTTCTCTTATGATAATATTTATTATTGTGCATTGTAAATTATATATGAAAGATACTGAAATTAGTCTCCCAAACAAAGCATACTATGTAATAATATGAAGAATCGTAAATATTTGTATAATTGTATCACACAATATTTATTCAATTTAATTAGAAAATATTAAAATTATTCAATCAGTTAGGACTTAGGACTTGGGAGCAATAATCTTAACAAGAGAACAAATAACTAAGAATGCGGAAGAACCAACATAATAATATAAATTATTCTGATATTTTTTTTTAATCACAAATGTGTAAGTTAGCAAATTCTTCTTCATGTTAGTACGTAGTTGTTTCTATGTTTTTCAATTTTTATATAATCTCTTATTATTGGTCTTTTTAATTGCTCGTACAAATAAATTCAACCAAAACAAAAAAATATGAATCTCACAAGATAATTTTGATTAAACAAAGTTTTAAGCAAAAAATAGTGAATAAGCCAAGTGAAGATCTACATTCTTTCATTGTCTTCATTGTCTTCCTACTTATCTAACATAAAATAATTGAAACAAATTAAATTATGACCTGGTATCTATTTTTGATGAGAGGTGACATTTATCTCATGAAATTAATTAAAATGCACGCGCTAGCTGATTTAAACGTCACACCATTATAAAAAAAATAATTAAAAACAAAATATATGAAAATTAAACTTTTAGACATAAGCTTACAACTGCAAAACTGAAGTACTACATGCGATATATTTGAATGAAGAATTTGAGAAAACCCAAGGAATATAGGAGAAGATTAAATGCATGAATTAATATTAATATGTATTAACTGTTAAACTTAAATGAGATTAAATAATTTTTGATCATCTACGAACACGAAAGAAATGAAAAACGGATTAAGAAAATGAAAAAAGTCTCATAAATATGTATTAGTTATTCAATTCCATTAGAAATAAAAAATTGTTACAGAGAGAATAATGGAACAAAAGAAGTAAAAAAATAAAAAAATAAAAAAATGGAACAAAAGAAGTCAAAAGAAAAAAAAAAGAAAAAAGGAGTTCCTCAGCTAAAGAATATACGTGTTTGTTATTTTATTGTACACTAAGTTGTCATTAAATTACCAAATTAATGATAATCACTCTTGGGTTTTTCTAAACTAAAAAAGAGAGGAATAATTAAAAGAAAGTAATTAAGAAATAACTTTATATTTTCTAATAATAAATTATATAAATAGAAAAATTAAATATCAAATATATATAACTATTCATTATATATACACACAAATACAGAATTTAAATATTATGCTTCATCTTTATATGCATAAACATAATTAAATATATTTAGAAAATGTAGGAAAATAAACATAATCATCTTAGATTGTTGTCGTATGATTTTTTGATACTGAGTCACAACGACAAATTACACAATACTTTTCTCCATATTAGCGTCATCGGCAAATCCCTACATCAGATCCAATTCGGTTATTAATAGAATTTCCATCATGAAATACATGAAATAAATTTTTGTTCAAGAATAAAATTTTATTGAAATTGTTCATATCCAATTTATTCTTCAAAATCATATCACAACCTAATTAAGAATGATGAATTGACATGATATTTTCTAAATACTAAATTATTTTGAATATATGAATCATTTTTTAAGTTTTTGATTTCTTGAAAAGGACAACAAAATACATGATACATGCAATTTCATTCTGATGCAAACAAAAAATATATTTTCTTATTCCTTATAACTTCATTCATTCGATTCTTTTTTGCCATCTTTTCCCCCTTTTCCCTTTGTTCTCTACTTAATGTCTCCTCTATATTACTATTTTTGTTTCGGTAAATCGTCTCCCTTTCTTCTAAGTTCTAAGCATATTTGTATCCAATTCCGTATTTTCAATCTAATATTTTTGCTATTTGATTTTTGTCGAAATTGTTTTTTTTATATTTTTCAAGACCTCATCAGTTGCACTTATAAACTATTGTAAAATTGAGATTCAGAATATTTTATAAGGTCGAGATGGTCATAGATATACTATCAGTTAAGCATGAAAAAATATGAAGATCTAAACAAAGTTTATCCATGAGACCAAAGAAAAATGACGATACTTTAAAAAAGATTATTACATGTCAATTAATAATGAATAACGTAAACTATAATTTAAAAAATAAAAGGAACCTTTGACTTGTTCATAGGCTTTGGCTACTATGTGACAATATTTTTTAATAAAAAATTGAAGCATAAGAAGAGGGGGAAAAGAATGTAATAGAAGAATAAATTTGACATACCAAAGAAAGTAAATTGAGGTGTTAAAATCACCTTGGATCAAAGTTTAAACTTGACAAATTGAGAAGAAGCAGCAGTCCCATTTCATGGCTTAGTAGTAGGAAATAAAGATGAGTTTCTCCTCTTATATATATTTGCCGGAAAATAAAATTGATGCCACTTTTAAACTTCCTAATGAATCGCTTATTCTCCATAATAGAGATTGAACGTGTGTAGTAAATTTTTATTATAAGAACATCTTAGGTTACTACTACAACGTGGGCTGACTCAATATAATTACATGAGATTTATTGTCCAAATATTTAAGGCTTTTGTTAACCAATTTTTATATAGAGAAAGAAAGAAAAAAAAATCCAAAAAAAAGAGAGAAAAAAAGATAAATGTGAATGGAGGCCATAGAGAGGTGTCACATCACCTCCTCTATGTTTCTCCTATATATATATATATATATAGATATAGATTGATTGAATGACTTTATACGAAAAAATGACAATAATTGAGTGACTTTTCTGTCACAAAACAAAGAACAGAAAAAATGACTTTTTGAATAATCATACATATATATAAAAGAGAACCTTAAGCTCGCCTACGTGGCGCCATCACAAACCAGAATTCCCTTTTAATTTATTTATTTACAAAATTAGCCTTTCCTTTCATGAAAAGTTATTTGTGACTTTTATGAAAAGTTGTGACTTTAATGAAAAGTTGCGACTTTAATGAAGAGTTGTGACTTTTATGACAAGTTGTGACTTTTACAAAAAGTTGCGACTTTAATGAAGAGTTGCGACTTTTATGAAAAGTTAGGACTTTTATGAATGGTTGTGACCTTTTCGAAGGGTTGCAACTTTTCCAAATAGTTGTAACCTTTCTAATAAGGCACAATAAACATTTGTTCACCCTACCCTTTGTTGTCTATAAATAGAGGGATTTCCTCTCATTTTAACACAACAAAAAATTTGAACCTCCTCCTCTTCTTTCTTCTTCTTCTTCCCAATTAAATATTTGTATACTTTGCCCATGTTGAGTGGCTCACTGACACTATTGCTTATGTTAGAGATCCTGGTATGTATTTTTACACTAATTAATTTATAATTTATGCTTATGTTATTAAGGCTAAATGATAAGATGTAATAATTTTCATTTTCCTTTACATTATTAATGTTTGTTACTACGTAATCTTGTATGTAAGATAATATAGTGTTTTAGTTTTAATGTCGGATAGGTTTTAAGTATTATTTTATACATTCCGTGATATTAAATTTCCACGTAAAGCGCGGATAATTTTACTAGTTGATGATAATATGAGAAGTCAATACTTGACACCTGCTATATAAATTCTCAGTAGTCAAATTCAAGATAATGTAATCTAGAAATTTATTGGCTTAAGACGTAGAATTGTTGGATATAAGCTATCAAATGTCTAAGATGGAGCATGCCTAGTCCTGAAAATTATTGGATATGGTCTACTACTTTAGAGATAAGAATTGAAAACCAGACATGTTTGTATCATACATTAAAAGTGGTCATGACCAATGTGTGATAACAGAACTATTTTGGTCACTTTGATTAAGTCCCTTGCTAAATTAAAGGTGTAACTCAAAACAAACTCAAAATTTGACTTGAGAATGACCACATTTTCTCTAATAGCAACCAAATTTGAAAATTTGAAGAAAACGTGTTTCCTATTCTTTTTTGGACCAGAGATATGTGTTTAATTACTATTTACGAAAACAATCATATGAAGATTACTCCCTCTATCTCAATTTATAATGCATAGACTGGATTTTCAAGAGCCAAATAGTTTAATTTTCACTAAAAATTCAGGCATGAAGTCTTTAAAAAATTAAATTTTTTTTTTATATATTTTGAAACTACAGAAAATGTACTATAAGTTACAATAATTTATCCGCAAACCATCTTCGGAGTGATCACGTGTGAAGTGAAAAAATTGGAGTTTTTAATATCCAGAAACCATCTTCAGAGGTTGAAATATCTTAATCTATCTCTAATAAAAAAAAAAACTATTAATATCCAGTTTTCATCAAGGGTCATTACCTATTCCGACAAATTCCACAAGATACTTCATCATATCAAAAATAATCTCAGTGAAGAAATTCTTTTATTTGGAAAATAGATTTGAGAGTCATTGAAATTTAATTTTTTCAAAATATTCGAGCATTTAAATTTCAATGACTCTCAAATCTATTTTCAAAATAAAAGACTTTCTTCAAATGTGAAACTCTTGGAGGTCTCATAAAAATAAAATACCCTTTGCAACACGACTTTATTTGGCAGATTGAAAAATCACCTAATTTTTACACATTTCATTGACAGATTGGCCACTCACCATAAAATTACACCCATTCCTGGAATCCATAAGTCTCAGTTGTTTGTGAATAATCTGTGTTTCAAATTGAGACGGCAATAGTTCAAGTAGGGAAAATAAATAACTTATTATTTGAATGTAAAACTCGCAAAAAAAGTGATATTCTAATTTAATTTGAATATATCATTTAAATTGATTGAATGACTTTATACGGAAAAATGACAACAATTGAGTGACTTTTCTGTCACAAAACAAAAAACTGAAAAAATGACTTTTTGAATAATTGATGATAATATGAGAAGTCAATACTTGACACCTGCTATATAAATTCTCAGTAGTCAAATTAAAGATAATGTAATCTAGAAATTTATTGGCTTAAGACGTTGAATTGTTGGATATAAGTAAAGATGAAAATGAGAACCAAACATGTTTGTATTAATATGTAATAACAAAACTATTTTGGCCACTTTGACTAAGTCATTGGATGACGGAAAATTGTTGGCTTTTCATTTTTTAAAAGAGCTTGAAAATAATTCCACACCATCAATATCTAACGAAAATATAACTTGAATTGATTAAGTGACTTTATACGTGAAATGACATTAATTAAGTAATCTTTATGTAACAAACCAAAGAAAAGTAACTTTCCGAATAGTTGAGTGATTATGTGAAAAATCAACTCTTGACATCTACTACATGAATTACAGATAATGTAGCCTAGAGTTTTATTGATCTAAAACTGAAAATTATTGGATATAATCCACTACTTTAGTGATAAGAATTGAGAACCAGACATGTTTGTATTATACGTTAAAAGTGGTCATGACCGATGTCTAATAACAAAACTATTTTGGCCACTCTGACTAAGTCCTTGACTGAAATAACTCAAAATTTGACTTGAGAATGACCATATTTTCTCTGATAGCAACCAAATTTGCAAATTTAAAGGAAACACGTTTCCTGTTTATCATCAATTTATTTTAATTTTCTTCTTGGGACCAAAGAAATGTATTTAATTATTCTTTGCGGAAAGAATCTTATGTAGCTTACTCCCTCTATCTCAATTTATAATGCTTTGTTTGAATTTTCAAGAGCCATCTGTTAATTTTTATCATAAATTCAAGAATGCAGTCTTTAAATTTTTAAAATTAAATTTATATACTTAAAAACTACTTAAAAAATACTATAAGTCATAATAATTGATCCACAAACCATCTTCTAAGTGGTTGCGTTTAAATTGAAGAATTAAAGTTTTTAATATTCAAAAACCATCCTCGGAGGTTGACATAGCTTAATCTATCTCTAATAAAACACTATTAAGAAATTCCTTTTATATATTTGTAAAGTAGATTTGAGAGTCATTAAAATTTAAATTTATCAAAATATTCAAGCATGAGAAAGTTTAAACTTTTGGAGATCTCATAAAAATAAAATACCCTTCACAATATGACTTTATTAGGCAGATTGAAAAATCACCTAATTTTTACACATTTCATTCAAATTGAGATGACAGCAGTTCAAGTAGGAAAAATACATAACTTATTATTCGAATGTAAAATTCGCAAAAAAAATTGTTATTCACATATATTTTTTACCATTATCTCATAAGTTTCTTTATTCATCTTTCAAAAGTTCCACATCATGAGACATCAACATCTACCAGAACCCAACAAAATAAAACACCCTTCTCAACACGGCTAAGACAGATTGAAAAATGACAACATTTTCTAAAAGACAAAAACAAACAACCCAAATTTGTAACAAAGACACTACGAATCATGGTAACGTCTAAGACTGAGAATTGTTGGATATGATCCACTATTGTAGAGATGAGAATTGAGAACCAAACATGTATGTATACATTAAAAGTGGTCATGATCGATGTCTGATAACAAAACTATTTTGGCCACTTTTGACTAAGTCCTTGACTGAAACAACTCAAAATTTGACTTGAGAATGACCACATTTTCTCTGATAGCTGCCAAATTTGCAAATTTGATAAAACACGTTTCCTATTGATTTGCAATTTATTTTGTTTTTCTTCTTGGGACTAGAGAAATATGTTTAATTATTCTTTGCGAAAACAATCTTACGAAGCTTACTCCCTCTATCTCAATTTATAATGTTTAGTTTGAATTTTCAAGAGTCAAATCCTTTAATTTTTATCGTAAATTCAGGCATGAAGTCTTTAAATTGTTAAAATAAAATTTATATATTTAAAAACTACGTAAAAAGTACTGTAAGTCATAATAATTAATCCACAAATCATCTTCTATGTTGTCACTCCCCGAGCCTACACCTTGGGCGGGACCGGCACTCGGAGACCATTGCTGGCCCCAAGCGAACCCTTGGCCTGGGTTTCTTAACTCAGCGGAAACCTAACTCAACAGCTTAACTTCAAGGTAATGAAAGGTTATGAAATAACCAATTGATAAAACTGGCCAAAAAGGCAACTTAAGTCTCAAAATAGAATAGTATGTATATATATATATAAGAGACTCAAAACTAACTGACTGACTGTCTATGAAGCCTCTAAACATACTGAGATGGATGTTGGGACAGACCCCGCAACATCCTAATAAAACAAAACCCTGAACACAAAATACTTGAGTCCTCCGGAATGCAAGGAGGCTCACCACTGACTCTGGAGTACTCAGCTGGATCAACGACGTGCTGGATGCTGCTCCTGGGTACTTGCGTCTGCATCATAAAATAATGCAGGCCAACTGGCATCAGTACATGGAATGTACGAGTATGCGAGCTGGAAAGCTAAACCAACACTTAAGCTTGAAAAGAGTAGAAAGGAACTCTTACCTTGGCTCTGTTCGACTCATGAATAACTGAACTCAATATATATATATAAAGCAATAAAACACATGCAATATATATATAGGCTTGTAAAACAGTATAAATAACTCAGCTCGTTAATGATAAAACAATAACAAAAGCAACTTTACTTATATAAAAGTAATATAACTTTAGTGGGAGATTCTTTAACCGACAACCACCACTATGAGCCCTAGTGATGATACAACGCCTTACCTCGCGTTGCCAAGGACCATCCTATACCTTGCCGTGATATAGGAAGCTAACTTTACTTAGTGGATCCACTAGCTTAACTTTCGTGATCATCTAAAAAGTATGATCCGAGAAATCCCATGTTGGCGCATGGTTCTTATGGAGAGTTGAGTTAATATGAACTCGTATCTCCAATTCGGTGCTCAATACTACTCCCAAAATACTTTGGCTCATAAGTGTTTTAAAAACAATCTTCTTTCTTTAGTTGAGATAATTACTCAAAACTTAGCCCGAAGGCTCTTTTGGAAATCATGTTTCCCCTCTTACTCAAATGTAAAAACATTTACAACCTTCTTTGGGAATACTTAGTTCCCTAATAGCTTTTGAGAAAAGGACTTAACTTTGAACTCTTGACTTAACTCGACTTGAAACTCTATACTCTTTCACTTGACGTCTAACTTCACTTGACTTGGAAACTAACTTCCCTTGAATTTGGAATTATGAATTCAAGGTATTTGATCACACGATATGGACGGGATTCTTGAATGCTTAGACGTACTTTGAAGTGTCGTAAACAGTTATGAAACATAGGTATAATACATGGGAACTTGCATGAGAAAGGGATATAAGAATGGGGGAACTTGGCTGAGATTTCAAACTTCTGGTGACACAAGGGCTACTTACGGATGCCATCGATGGACCGTAAATAGACTTACGGTTCGTACTATCCGTCCGTCGTTCGTGTCAGAGAATTTTCCCCCAAGAACTCAGTCTGAAGAATTGGTTAAGTGTTGACCTACGGTCGGGACTTACGGTCCGTAGGTCCACTTACGGACCGTAGGTCGTGTCCGTAGGTCGACACACCAAAGGACCTAGCTTCTGTCCCTATCGACGGTTGATCAGTACGGACCGTCAATCCAGCTACGGTCCGTAGGTCGTGACCGTAGATGGGAACGCTGCCAATTGCTGTAACTTTCTGGTGAACCAACTTTCTATGATTGAAACTTGTAGACTCATAAATCCTTCAACAAACACTAGATTCCGACCCAAAACACAATTCCAAATCATGTACTACACTCATAAAGGCTTCCAACAACTCTATCAACAACAATCACAACACCAACCAACAATACCAACAATACCAACAATACCATCCAATAACTTCAACAACATGAACAACTTCTCTCAAAATAAAAGGGATTGGTGTGTGGGGGAAAGATTACCCATCACTAAGACTCACATACCTTGGTAGGGATCACCCCCGACGAAAACCACAATGATTTCCTCTTGCTTGATCTTCCCTTTCTCTTCTTCTTCTTCTTCTTCTTCTCTTCTCTTAAGCCCTAACCTTTTACTCTTTGAAAAGGGAATAAAACTGATCAAAATCAGTCCAACACAACCAAAAATAACACAAGGAATTAATTAGGGAAAAAGACCAAAATGCCCTTAAAAATTTGGACAAAATCCCTGCCAACTGCCCCACTTCCGACGAACATAACTCACTCATGCGAACTCGGAATTGAGTAAAATCAGTGGCCTTGGAAAGATCATTCCACGAGCTTCGCAACCATAACCGGAACTACTCCTAAATCATCTTGAGATAGGAGTTACGACTGCTCAAAGTTGGCCAAAAATTCACTGATTTCCCACACTTAGCCAAATTTTCCAGATTTTAAAAAATTCTTTCCAAAAAGGTTATTTCCAATTTCAAGCTTCTTCGGATTCATTTAAAATTGTCGGATGTTACATATGTGGTCGTGTTTAAAGGGAAAGAATTAGATTTTTTAATATTCACAAACCATCCTCAAAGGTTGAGATATCTTAATCTATCTCTAATAAAACACTATTAATTTGAGATCCAATTTTCTTCAAGGGTCATTACCTATTCTAACAAATTCCACAAGATACTTCATATCAAAAAATAATCCGAGTGAAGAAATTCCTTTTATATATTTGTAAAATTGATTTGAGTCATTGAAATTTAATTTTATCAAAATATTCGCGCTTGAGAAATTTGAAACTTTTGGAGGTCTTATAAAAATAAAATACCCTTTGCAATACAACTTTATTAGGCGGATTGAAAAATCACCTAATTTTTACACATTTCATTGACAGATAGGCCACTTACTATAAAACTACGTTCACTCCTCGAAACCCTTAAGTCTCAGTTGTTTGTGAATAATTTGTGTTTCACATTAAAACGACGATAGTTCAAGTAGGGAAAATAAATAACTTATTATTCGAATGTAAAATTCTCAAAAAAAAAATGATATTCTATATCCACTATATTAGAAGAGCCAGTAGAAATGTTGGTATCAACATGCCTGCTTGGCATTTTGAAGGGTATTTTAGTTATTTAAGTTTCAATTGACCAATTGTCTCGGCGGAAAGTTCTATTTCTTATAGATGTTTTGTTATATTTTGTCTGTGTAGACGTTTTTGCCATTATGATTAGTGTATATTAAAGTAATGATGAAAAAGCTACCCTTCGTGTGGGCCCAACCTCACTCTTTGGACAATTTGCTTGCCACTTCTTTCCTCAACATATATTATCATTTCTTTCCTTTATATTTTTCAACTTACCATTATTTATTTATCTAAACATTGTTTAGTTATATGTTTATTAACATTAACGTATGGACATTATATTCAAAATATTTTTAGCGATATTTAATTAATGGTAATAGCTTGATTGTCGCTAAACATGTACTTTTAATGACAATTCGCTCTCTTTGTAAGTGTCCCTAAAGCCTATAATAAAATTAAATCTAATGGCAATTAACTAATGTCGGTAAATGCTTTAGCACTCTTTGTTAATGTTTATATTTATTGCCGCTAAAAATCATTTTTGTTATATTGGGAAGAAATTAAATTTTTGTTTGGTTATTATCATTTATAACGTAAGATTTATATTGATACTTAATGTACTTACTAGATTTATTAGCAATTTTTTTTTTAAACGTAACTTGCAACATTAAATTAAATCCATATTTATTAGTATAATCTTACATTTGAATTGTGAATTTGACTTTTTAGTTTTATAAGACAAATTACATTAATTACATAATTAAACATTCGTATTTAGTTCGAGTTATTTTAAGGTTGTCAGTAGTTCAAGAATGAAACTAATAATTCACGTCGAATTTACGAGTTTCTTTAATATCTTTCTCTAAAAAAATTGTATGATATAGTCTGAAATTAAATTAATATATACAAGTATTCAAATTCCTATAGAGTGCAACATAAATTTTCAATAAGAAAAAATAATATTGGATTTAATAGTATGAAAAAATAAAATTGGATTTAATAGATATAAAATGAAAGTATTATATAGGGAAAATGCATAAGTACCCTCAACCTATGCCCGAAATCCCAGAGACAATAGTAAGGTCCTATTGCCCCCCCCCCCCAAACTTATTTTATAAATAATTTTCTATCCCTTTTCGGCCTACGTGGTACTATCAACCAGATAACTTGAAAAAATTGTCAACACGCGCTAGGCCCAGAAGATAGTGCCACATAGGCCGAAAAGGGGTAGAAAATTATTTATAAAATAAGTTTAGAGGGGGGGGGGGGGAATAGGACCTTAGTATAGTATAAGTGTCTGAAATTTCGACGAACAACAGTAGTAGTTGAAACATAAATAAATTTCATGCCTATTAAAAAATAATAATTGACATGACTATTTTACTGTTCTATCCATATTAACTACGTAATGTTTAATATGGAGAATAAATAATTAATGCTAATGTTAGTAATGAAAAATAATAATTTTCTTTTCTTGATATATTAAAAGTGACAAATAAAAATAAAAATCTATTTTTAAAATAATGAAAGTGTAAAAATGAACAAGGAAGGTATATCATAATTGAAATTGGTAGGCCGTGCGCAGCACGGGTGTTCTTCATCTAGTTCAAATATAGTTTTGTCCATATATTATATCTTAATTTTCTTTGCTCTTTCATTTATTTGGCTATTCATCTTTCAAAAGTTCCACATCATCAGACATCAATATTTAGCAGGTCCAATAAAAATATAACACCCTTCTCAACACAGCCAAGATAGATTGAAAAATGACAACATTTTCTCAAAGACAAAAATAAAACAACCCAAATTTGCAACAAAGACATATCAAATCATCGTAACGTTTAAGACTGAGAATTGTTGGATATGGTCCACTACTGTAGAAATGAGAATTGAGAACCAGACATGTCTGTATCATACACTAAGAGCGGTCATAATCAATTTTTGATAACAAAACTATTTTGGCCACTTTGATTAAATCCTTGCCTGAATTAGACGTCTAACACAAAACAATCCAAAATTTAACAAGAGAATGACAAAAAAAAATTCTCCGATAGCAGCCAAATTAGCAAATTTGGAAAAAACGCGTTTCCTGTTGGTATTTAATTAGTATAAGTTACGTACAATATCAAATCCTATGAATCCGAAACTATAAACTCAAAATATGATGATGGTTTCTAGCAAAACATTCTCTTCGCTTCAGTTTTTCACTCTTTTGTACCTCTTTACAGTTACTTTTGCTTCCACTGATGAATCAACTGCCCTCTTGAAATGGAAAGCAACTTTCAAGAACCAGAATAATTCCTTATTGGCTTCTTGGACGCCAAGTTTTAATGCATGCACGGACTGGTATGGAGTTATATGCTTTAATGGGAGGGTAAACACATTGAATATTACAAATTCTAGTGTCATTGGTACACTCTATGCTTTTCCGTTTTCATCCCTCCCTTTTCTTGAAAATCTTGATCTTAGCATGAACAATTTCTCGGGAATTATACCACCTGAGATTGGTAATCTCACTAATCTCATCTTTCTTAACTTGTACATCAATCAGTTTTCAGGAACAATCCCACAGCAAATCGGTTCACTAGCCAAGCTTCAGACCCTCCGTATATTTTACAACCATTTAAATGGCTCTATACCTGAAGAAATAGGTTACCTAAGGTCTCTTACTAAGCTATCTTTGGGCTGGAACTTTCTTACTGGTTCTATTCCTACTTCATTGGGGAATTTGAACAACTTGTCATTTCTGTTTCTTTATGAAAATCAACTTTCTGGCTCTATTCCTGAGGAAATAGGTTACCTAAGGTTTCTTAGTGAACTAGATTTAAGTTATAACTCTCTAAATGGTTCTATTCCTGCATCATTGGGGAATTTGAGTAACTTATCTTTTTTGCTTCTTTATAATAATCAGCTTTCTGGCTCTATTGTGTTCTTATTCACTATCTTAATCTTCGGAGGTTGAGATATCTTAATCTATCTCTAATAAGAAAAACTATTAATATCCAGTTTTCATCAAGGGTCATTACCTATTCCGACAAATTCCACAAGATACTTCATCATATCAAAAAATAATCTCAGTGAAAAAATTCTTTTATTTGGAAAATCAATTGAGAGTCATTGAAACTTAATTTATCAAAATATTCGAGCATGAAAAATTTGAAACTCTTGGAGGTCTCTTAAAAATAAAATACCCTTTGCAACACGACTTTATTTGGCAGATTGAAAAATCACCTAATTTGTCACCCCCCGAGCCTACACCCTGGGCGGGACTGACATTCGAGAACCATTGCTAGTCTCAACCGAACCCTTGGCCTAACTTACTTACTCAGCGGAAGACTTAAACTTCAAAGATGACTTCAAATAAAGAACTTATGAAAAATCTTAGAATGTCTTTAAAGAAAGCATTCAAACTAGCCAAAATGGCTACTCAAGTCTCATAGCAAAACATCTGAAATACAAAGCTGAAAGACTCATAACTAACTGTCTGACTATCTATGAAGCCTGTAAAACAACTGAGATGGATATTGGGACAAATCCCACAACATCCTAATGTATTGAAAATAAAACTTAAAGCAATAAAAAAGAGTCCTCCGGAATGCAAGGAGGCTCACCAACTGACTCTGGAGTGCTCAACTGGATCAACGAAGCGCTGGATGCTGATCCTGATTACCTGTGTCTGCATCATAATAAGATGCAGGCCAACTGACATCTGTACATTTTAAATGTACGAGTATGCGAGTTGGAATGCTAAACATAACATAGTCTTGAAAAGATTCTGAAGGAAACACTTACCTTGGCTCTTCTCAACTCATGAATAACTCAACTCATAATAAAGCAATGAAACACATGCAATATATGAAAAGCTTTATAAATCATAAAAAACAACTTAGTTCGTTAAAGAAAATGCAATAACAAACTCAACTTTACTCATATAACAAAATAATATAGTTTCTGTGGGAGATTCTCTAACCGACAACCACCAACGATGAGCCTAAGTGATGGTACATCGTATTACCTCACGCTGCCAAGGACCGTCGTATACTTTGCCGGGGGTATAGAACCTAACTCACTAAGTGGATCCACTAGTCTATGCTAAAAGCATCGGAAGGAGTCGTCTAAAAAGTATGATCATTTACCACCCATGATGGCTACATGGTTTATGGAGACTTGAGTTACTATGAACACGCATCCCCATATCGGTGCTCAATACTACTCCCAAAATATACTTATCTCATATGCTTTTAAAACAAACTTCTTTTTTTGGTTTGAGATAATTACTCAAAACTTAGCTTAAAAGCTCTCTTGGAATCGGTATTCCCTTTTCTTGCTCGAATGTAAAAAAAAACATTTATAAACTCTTTGGGAATACTTAGTTTCGTTATAACTTTTTGAGAAATGAACTCAACTCTTTACTCTTTGCTTAACTTGAAACTTAAGTCTTAGAACAAAGTTAAAACGTTTGCAAAAGACTTTTGGAAAACTTTATGAACTTCTCTTAACTTGACTCTTAATTTCTCTTGACTTGACTCTTAACTTTCCTTGAATTGAATTTATGGATTCAAGGATCGTGATTTGTGATAGGAAAGATCGCATGATGCTAAGGATTGAATTTAGATAGCTAAACATGAGAAAATACCAAAATATCAATATTTGAGGGTGGGTCCGCGATGCGGAGACACATTTAAAATGTAGTTTCGAAAACGACCTTTGAGGCAGAACACTCTGTGACAACTCCGTGATGCGAAGCGATTTTTGCTAGTTCTAGGGACCAGCTCCGCGACGCACCACCACTACGCAGATTCGTCCGACGAAATTTCTTCTTCGTTTTCCTGCCCCAACTCACCCAAATTCGGTTCTTTTTCCCAAATACTTTTTAGATATAGATACCCAGCAAATGTACCTAGGAACCTAACTCAACTCACTAAATAACTGGACGTGATGATCTTAGAAACTTCTCAATTTCAGCCCAACTCAAGAACAATATCAACTTCAAGAATACACATCAAAACATCAACTTTCAAACTCTTTTAGGACGAATTCACGCTGAAATAACATGTTTGGCGCGTGGGTGAACGAACCCAACGCTATGAGAGACTCACATACCTTGTAGGATCAAATCCTTGAAGAAATCCATAATCAATTCCTTACGAAGACGACGAATCTTGCTTTTTCCTCTTCTCTTTTCTCTTGTGTTCCTTCTCCAAAAACCCCAATTTTATTTTTCAAAAGCGTAAACTGAATCCTATTAGTTTAGACCCTAATAATATTACCAAAAAAGAATTAATTAAGTTGGGTAAGGGAAAAACCAAACTACCCTTAAAAATCCGATTTTTGACTTTCCTTATTCCAACAGCCCAACTTCCAAAGGACATAACTTACTCATACGAACTTGGAATCGCGCAAACTTGGCGGCGTTGGAAAGATCGTTCCAAGAACTTTCAACCATATCTGAAAGTAAACCTAAATCATTCTAGTATGTGAATTATGGCCGTTTGAAGTTGATCAAAAACTCACTTTTCCTAACAATTTTCCAGATTTTTCTTTATTCCCAAAAATGACTATTTCCAGTTCTAAGCTTCTTCTTAGCTATTTCAAATTGCGAGATGTTACATAATCTTTACACATTTCATTGACAGGCCACTTACTATAAAATTACGTTCACTCCTCAAAACCCATAAGTCTCAGTTGTTTGTGAATAATTTGTGTTTCAAATTGAGACGATGATAGTTCAAGTAGGGAAAATAAATAACTTATTATTCGAAAGCAAAACGCGCAAAAAAAGTGATATTTAAATTTAATTTTGACCATTATCTCTTAATTTTCTTTGCTCTTCATTTATTTGGCTATTCATTTTTCAAAAGTTCCACATCATCAGACATCAATATCTAGCAGGTCCCATAAAAATAAAACACCCTCCTCAACACGGCTAAGACAGATTGAAAATGACAACATTTTCTCAAAGAAAAAACAAAACAACACAAATTCGCAACATATGGAGAGAAGACATTACGAATCATTGTAACGTATAAGACTGAGAATTGTTGGATATGGTCCACTAATGTAGAGATGAGAATGGAGAACCAAACATGTTTGTATCATACACTTAGTAGTCGTTTGGTCATGCGATAACGTATCACGATATGGTATCGTGAGATGGAATCAACGTTTGGACATGCGATTTTACGATTCCAGCTCATAATTCCTTATAATGAGATGTGATTCCATATTCTCCAAAAAACCATGATATGAAATTATATGGGAATTCCATATCATGATTTGAGATATTTTAATACAAAAATTGATCCACGAGTTTATATTTTGCTAAAACAACCCCTTGAGACTTTTGGAGCTTGGAGAAATAGATTCAATATTTTGTTAAAACAACCCCACATTTATATCTACTAACCATTTATTTCATATGTAAACAAAATTTATAATCACATCATTAGTTTTTAAAATTTATTATTTTTCACAAACATAAAATTTATTATTCTCAAATCTCACCAACATATAGTCACTTTAACTTACACCAACCAATTATTGAGTAACAAATTTGTTTTGTTCATTTACTCCAACACTTAATTTTATTACTTGTACCATTTTGCATTTATTACAACTATAGTTATATCTATTTGAACATGGAGTGAAAGATCTTCTCTTCATTTACTCTAATAAATTGATATAAAAGTTAGGTTGGATAGGCTTAAATGCATAATTAGTTATCTTGAATCATAAAATCTTGAAGAACCCGTTAAAGGTGTTCTTTTCATTTACTCCAATATATTGATGAAGTGAAAGTTAGGTTGGATGAAACAATTACTTAAGTGGAGAACAAATAGCTTTGTAATAATTTATTATGCAATTTTATAAATTTTTATTTATTTGATAAGATTGAATAAACAATTCGGGTTATTTTAATAGTTTTACAAGTTGTGGGATTTTTATATTTATGAGAAACTATACAACACAAATTTCATATCGCATGTCCAAACAAAACTTCAATTTCATCTCATGATTCCATATCGCATGGCCAAACGGGCCCTAAAAGTGGTCATGATTAATGTGCGATAACAAACCTATTTTGGCCACTTTGATTAAGACCTTGGCTGATTAGACCTCTAACACAAAACAACCCAAAATTTGACTTGAGAATGACAAAATAAAATAAAATCTGATAGCAGACAAATTAGCAAATTTGGAGAAAACGCGTTTCCTGTTGATATGATATCATGTGAAGAACCATAAGTAAAGGTAGTGTATGTCATGAACACACACTATGCACTTTTCAAGAACAGTCATCAGAAACAAGATCTGGACATACCTCTGATTATAAAGCGAAATTTATTGGCTTTAAGACGTAGAATTGTTGGCTTTTCATTTTTAAAAAGAGCTTGAAAATAATTCCACACCATCATTATCTAACGAAAATATAACTTGAATTGATTAAGTGATTTTATATGTGAAATGACAATAATTAAGTAATTCTTATGTAACAAAACAAAGAAAAGTGACTTTTCAAATAGTTGAGTGATTATGTGAAAAATCAACTCTTGACATCTACTACATGAATTAGAGATAATGTAGCCAAGAGTTTTATTGATCTATAACTGAAAATTATTGGATATGATCCACTACTTTAGATATAAGAATTGATAATCACCTTTAGAGATAAGAATTGATAGGACATGTTTGTATCATACGTTAAAAGTGGTCATGTCATGACCGATGTCAAATAAAAAAACTATTTTGGCCACTTTGACTAAGTCCTTGACCGAAACAACTCAAAATTTGACTTGAGAATGACTATATTTTCTCTGATAGCATCCAAATTTGCAAAATTTGAAGAAAATGCATTTCTTGTTGATCTTAAATTTATTTTGTTTTGCTTCTTGCGACTAGAGAAATGTGTTTAATTATTCTTTGCGGAAACAATCTTATGTAGCTTACTCCCTCTATGCATTGTTTGAATTTTCAAGAGCCATCCTTTAATTTTTATCGTAAATTCAAGCATGCAATCTTTAAATTTTAAAATAAAATTTATATATTTAAACTATATGAAAAATATTATAAGTCATAATAATTGATCCACAACAATCTTCTAAGTGGTCGCGTTTAAAGTGAAGAATTAGAGTTTTAATATTCAAAAACCATCCTCGGAGGTTGACATAGCTTAATCTATCTCAAATAATACACTATTAAGAAATTCCTTTTATATATTTGTAAACTCGATTTGAGAGTCATTAAAATTTAATTTTATCAAAATATTCAAGCATGAGAAAGTTTAAACTTTTGGAGATCTCATAAAAATAAAATACCCTTCACAATATGACTTTATTAGGCAGATTGAAAAATCACCTAATTTTTATACATTTCATTCAAATTGAGATGACGATAGTTCAAGTAGGGAAAATACATAACTTATTATTCGAATGTAAAAACTCAAAAAAAAGGTCATACTCACATATATTGTTGGCCATTATCTCATAATTTTCTTTATTCATTTTTCAAAAGTTCCACATCATGAGACATCAACATCTAGCATATCCCAACAAAATAAAACACCCTTCTCAACACGGCTAAGAAAGATTGAAAATTGACAACATTTTTTAAAAGACAGAAACAAACAACTCAAATTTGTAACAAAGACAATACGAATCATGGTAACGTCTAAGGCGAGAATTGTTCGAAATGATCTACTATTGTAGAGATGAGAATTGAGAACCAGAACATCTTTGTATCATACATTAAAAGTGATCGTGACCGATGTCTGAAAACTAAACTATTTTGGCCACTTTTGACTAAGTCCTTGACTGAAACAACTCAAAATTTGACTTGAGAATGATCACATTTTCTTTGATAGCTGCCAAATTTGCAAATTTGATAAAAATACGTTTCCTGTTGATTTGCAATTTATTTTGTTTTTCTTCTTGGGACTAGAGAAATGTGTTTAATTATTCTTTGCGAAAACAATCTTACGAAGCTTACTCCCTCTATCTCAATTATGATTAGTGTATATTAAAGTGATGATGTAAAAGCTACCCTTCGCGTGGGCCCAACCTCACTCTTTGGACAATTTGCTTGCCACTTCTTTCCTCAACATATATTATCATTTCTTTCACTTATATTTTTCAACTTACCATTATTTATTTATCTAAACATTGTTTAGTTATATGTTTATTAACATTAATAACGTATGGACATTATTTCAAAATATTTTTAGCGATATTTAATTAACGGTAATAGCTTGATTGTCGCTAAACATGTACTTTTAATGACAATTAGCTCTCTTTGTAAGTGTCCCTAAAGCCTATAATAAAATTAAATCTAATGACAATTAACTAATGTCGGTAAATGCTTTAGCACTCTTTGTTAATGTTTATATTTATTGCCGTTAAAAATCATTTTTGTTATATTGGGAAGAAATTAAATTTTTGGTTGGTTATTATCATTTATAATGTAAGATTTATATTGATACTTAATGTACTTACTAGATTTATTAGCAATTTTTTTAAACGTAACTTGCAACATTAAATTAAATCCATATTTATTAGTATAATCTTACATTTGAATTGTGAATTTGACTTTTTAGTTTTATAAGATAAATTACATTAATTACATAATTAAACATTCGTATTTAGTTCAAGTTATTTTAAGGTTGTCAGTAGTTTAGAATTGAAACTAATAATTCGCATCGAATTTACGAGTTTCTTTAATACTTTTCTCTAAAAAAATTGTATGATATAGTCTGAAATTAAATTAATATATACAAGTATTCAAATTCCTATAGAATGCAACATAAAATTTCAATAAGAAAAAATAAAATTGGATTTAATAGATATAAAATGAAAATATTATATTGGGAAAATGCATAAGTACCCCCAATCTATGCCCGAAATCCCAGAGACACACTTATACTATAGTAAGGTCCTATTACCCCCCGAACTTATTTAATAAATAATTTTCTATCCCTTTCCGGCCTTCGTGGCATTATCAACCAGATAGCTTGAAAAATTGTCAACACGCTAGGTCCAGGAAGATAGTGCCACGTAGACCGAAAAGGGGTAGAAAATTATTTATAAAATAAGTTTGGAGGGAGGGGGTAATAGGACCTTAGTATAGTATAAGTGTCTGAAATTTCGGGCATAGGTTGGGGGAGGGGTACTTATGCATTTTCCCCATTATATTACGAACAACAGTAGTAGTCGAAACATAAATAAATTTCATGCCTATTAAAAAATAATAATTGACATGACTATTTTACTGTTCTATCCATATTAACTACGTAATGTTTAATATGGAGAATAAATAATTAATGCTAACGTTAGTAATGAAAAATAATAAAAAAAAATTCTTGATATATTAAAAGTGACAAATAAAAATAAAAATCTATTTTTAAAATAATGAAAGTGTAAAAATGAACAAGGAGAGTATATCATAATTGAAATTGTTAGGCCGTGCGCAGCACGGGCGTTCTTCATTTAGTTCAAATATAGTTTTGACCATATATTATCTCTTAATTCACTTTGCTCTTTCATTTATTTGGCTATTCATTTTTCAAAAGTTCCACATCATCAGACATCAATACTAGCAGGTCCAATAAAAATATAACACCCTTCTCAACACGGCTAAGGCAGTTGAAAAATGACAACATTTTCTCAAAGACAAAAACAAAACAACCCAAATTTGCAACAAGGACTGAGAATTGTTGGATATGGTCCACTACTGTAGAAATGAGAATTGAGAACAGGACATATGCATATCATACACTAAGAGTGGTCATAATCAATTTGTGATAACAAAACTATTTTGGCCACTTTGATTAAGTCCTTGCCTGAATTAGACCTCTCACACAAAACAATCCAAAATTTGACAAAAAAATTTCTCCGATAGCAGCCAAATTAGCAAATTTGGAAAAACGCGTTTTTCCTGTTGGTCTTTAATTAGTATAAGTTACGTACAATATCAAATCCTATGAATCCGAAACAATAAACTCAAAATATGATGATGGTTTCTAGCAAAACATTCTCTTCGATTTAGTTTTTCACTCTTTTGTACCTCTTTACAGTTACTTTTGCTTCCACTGATGAAGCAACTGCCCTCTTGAAATGGAAAGCAACTTTCAAGAACCAGAATAATTCCTTATTGGCTTCATGGACGCCAAGTTTTATTGCATGCACGGACTGGTATGGAGTTATATGCTTTAATGGGAGGGTAAACACATTGAATATTACAAATTTTAATGTCATTGGTACACTCTATGTTTTTCCGTTTTCATCCCTCCCTTTTCTTGAAAATCTTGATCTTAGCATGAACAATTTCTCGGGAACCATTCCACCTGAGATTGGTAATCTCACTAATCTCGTCTTTCTTAACTTGAACATCAATCAGTTTTCAGGAACAATCCCACAGCAAATCGGTTCACTAGCTAAGCTTCCAGACCCTCCGTATATTTTACAACCATTTAAATGGCTCTATACCTGAAGAAATAGGCTACCTAAGGTCTCTTACTAAGCTATCTTTGGGTAGGAACTTTCTTACTGGTTCCATTCCAGCTTCATTGTGGAATTTGAGCAACTTATCTTTTTTTGCTTCTTTATAATAATCAGCTTTCTGGCTCTATTCCTCGAGAAATAGGTTACCTAAGGTCTTTTACTGACCTATATTTGGGTAATAACTCTCTTAATGGTTCCATTCCAGCTTCATTGGGGAATTTGAGTAACTTGTCTTATTTGTATCTTTATAATAATCACTTTTCTGGCTCTATTCCTCGAGAAATAGGTTACCTAAGGTGTCTTACTGACCTAAATTTGGGTAATAACTCTCTTAATGGTTCCATTCCAGCTTCATTGAGGAATTTGAGTAACTTGTCTTATTTGTATCTTTATAATAATCAGCTTTCTGGCTCTATTCCTGCTTCATTGGGGAATTTGAGTAACTTGTTTTATTTGTATCTTTATAATAATCAGCTTTCTGGCTCTATTCCTGCTTCATTGGGAATTTGAGTAACTTGTCTTTTGTATCGTTATAATAATCACTTTTCTGGCTCTATTCCTCGAGAAATAGGTTACCTAAGGTCTCTTAATGTCCTACAATTCAGTAATAACTCTCTTAATGGCTCTATTCCTGCTTCATTGGGGAATCTGAACAACTTATCTAGTTTGTATCTTTATAATAATCAGCTTTCTGGCTCTATTCCTGGAGAAATAGGTTACCTAAGGTCTCTTACTGACCTACATTTGGGTAATAACTCTCTTAATGGTTCCATTCCTGCATCATTGAGGAATTTGAGCAACTTGTCTCTTTTGGTTCTTTATAATAATCAGCTTTCTGGCTCTATTCCTCGAGAAATAGGTTACCTAAGATCTCTTACTGACCTACATTTGGGTAATAACTCTCTTAATGGTTCCATTCCAGGTTCATTGGGGAATTTGAGTAATTTGTCTTATTTGTATCTTTATGATAATCAACTTTCTGGCTCTATTCCTGCTTCATTGGGGAATCTGAACAACTTGTCTAGTTTGTATCTTTATAATAATCAGCTTTCTGGCTCTATTCCTGCTTCATTTGGCAATTTGAGAAATCTGAAAAATATGATTCTCAATGATAACAATCTCATTGGGGAAATTCCTTCATTTGTGTGCAATTTCACATCACTAGAAGTGTTGTTTATGCCGAGAAACAATTTGAAGGGAAAAGTTCACCAATGTTTGGGTAATATCCGCGGCCTCAAGGTTTTGATGATGTCAGACAATAATCTTAGCGGAGAGATCCCTTCATCTATTTCCAATTTAACGTCACTACAGATTCTAGATTTGGGCAGAAACAATCTGGAGGAGCAATTCCACAATGTTTTGGCAATATTAGTAGCCTCCAGGTTTTTGATATGCAGAATAACAAACTTTCTGGGACTCTTCCAACAAATTTTAGCATTGGAAGTTCACTTTTAAGTCTCAACTTGCATGGCAATCAACTCGAGGGGGAAATCCCTCGATCTTTGCCAATTGCAAAAAGTTGCAAGTTCTTGATCTAGGAGATAATCTTCTCAATGACACATTCCCCATTTGGTTGGGATCTTTGCCAGAGATGAGAGTTTTAAGATTGACATCGAATAAATTGCATGGACCCATAAGATCTTCAGGTGCTGAAATCGTGTTTCCTGATCTTCGAATCATAGATCTCTCTAACAATGCCTTCTCGAAAGACTTACCAACGAGTTTGTTTCAACATTTGAAAGGCATGACAACTATTGATCAAACAATAAAGGTACCAAATTATAAAGGAGGTGGATTCTACTACCAAGACTCGGTGGTTGTTGTAACAAAGGGATTGAAGCTTGAAGTTGTGAAAATTTTGTCTTTGTACACAGTTATAGATCTTTCAAACAATAAATTTGAAGGACGTATTCCTAGTGTTCTAGGAGATCTCAGAGCTCTTCGGGTATTGAATATGTCTCATAATGGATTGAAAGGTCATATACCACCATCACTTGGAAGTTTATCGTACTTTGGAATCATTGGACCTTTCATTTAACCGCCTTTTGGGAGAGATACCACAAGAACTTGCTTCTCTTACGTCTCTTGAATTCTTAA
>JAJTWQ010000598.1:0-49654 GCA_029007595.1 Solanum commersonii
AACACTTCAAAGTATGATAAGATGGTCACTTCCCAAATATGATGTCATATGGTGTTTTTCCTTTTAGCACCCTTAGAAGGTAACCTATTAATCAAATAAGTGGTTGTAAGGATGGACTCTCCCCAGTAAAAGATAGGAACATGAGATTGAAATATTAAAGCCCTTGCAAGCTCTAGTAAGTATTTGTATTTTCTCTCCACTATCCCATTTTGTTGTGGAGTGGCCACACAAGAGGTCTAATGCACAATCCCATGAGAACTAAAGAATTGAGAACCTGCTTCATTCTTTCCTAGTTCTAAGGTATTATTCGATCTAATGACTTTAACATTCGCATTGAACTGTCTTTCCACCATTTGTAAATAACTTTGCAAGACTGTGAATGCATTGCTCTTTGTAGCCAACAAGTCCAAGTAGCTCTACTAAAATCATCAACAATAGTCAAAAAATACCTATAATGATTATGAGTAGCTACTTTATAAGGTCCCCAAGTATCAACATGGATAAGATCAAAAACAGATTTGCTAGAAATTTGACTAATGGGAAAGGGTAGCCTGGATTGCCTAGCTTTAGGACACACATCACAAATATAGTCATAATTACTTGGAAAAGAAAGGAAACTTACATTTTTCATTGAAGAGTAAGGAAAATGCCCCAATCTAATGTGCCACAATTTTACATTAGAAGGTGCACGTGTATATACATAATGAGAAACTGAAACTGATTCAACAAGAACAAAAATAGGTAAAGATAAAGGACTAGATCCACTAAATATAGTATGTGGTGAAACTGAAACATTATTGCTAAAAAAAGAACTACACTTCTGAGGACTGAGTTGTAGCAAGTAGAGACCCTCCTTGGCTTCACCAAAATCTTAACTTCTTCTCATTGAAGAGTCCTAAAACACTCATTCATGTCATGTAAAAAATAGTGTGTAAGGAAATTGAACATAGAATTCATGAACAGACATGAGATTGAACTTGAAACTGGGAACATACAAAATGTTTTGTAAAATGATATCACAAAATATACGCACAGTTCCTGAATGAGTGACTTGAATGGTTTGACAATTAGGAAGATTAATGGTCAAGGGGAATTAAAGAGGGGACATGGAGGTAAAGCATTGGTGATTATAGCACGTGTTCAGATGCACCTGAATCGATGATCCAAGTGCTAAAATGAATAACAGAAAAATAGGATCCAAGATACTTTGAAATTGTACTAGCCACAACATTACTGTTGATCTCAGAGCCTGTGTTTTTCTGTGCTGCTTCCTCCATTTTCATTTGTCTAAACATATGAAGAAATTAATTGTATTGTTCTTTGTTGTAATTGTAAGCAACATTTGTGACATATGTTTGATCATTGTTTCTTCCTTCATTGTCTTCAATAATCAATGCTCAATTTCCCCTAATCTGTCCCTGCATTCCTTTATCATTTGTGAACACAAAGTCTTCTGGAAAACCTATTTTTCTAAAACAATTATCCTCTACATGGCCTGTTTCTTTGTGAAGGTGTTGGATACCTTTGTGTTTGCTTTCCATGTTTGTATTGATTGGTATTACCCACCATGAAAGAAGAAGAAGAATCAGATGAAAGATGAGGACTGAGATAAGTCTCTCTCTGATTCTCATCTTGCAAAATCAAAGATTAGGCATGGTTGATACTTGGTAAGGGGTTTACCATCAAAATATTCCCCTAGTCTGTGCATAAGTGTTATTTAAACCCATGAGAAACTGCATAAGTCTCTCATCTTCCAAAGATTTTTGGAGTTTATGTTTTCCTTCACAAGAGCACACACAAATGCACTTAACATTCGAGTTGATGGAATCAAGCTCATCCCATAACTTCTTCAGTTTCATAAAATATGTATAAATAATGATTGTTCCTTGTGATGGCCTACTCAACTCCTTTTATAGATGAAACAACTTTGCACCATTGGTCTGGCCAAACCTGTGCTCCAAGCTAGTCCACAGTTCATGAGTTGTTCTTGAATAGATGACACTATCAGCAATTTCTTTTGATAGAGAATTCAAGAGCCAAGAAGTCACCATGTCATTGGCTCTATGCCAAGGTTGCAGATCTAAAGAACCTGATATTGGAATGACAAGAGTACCATTGATAAAACCTACGTTATTCTTTGTCGATAATGCTATGATTATGGATCTCTTCCACCCCTGATAGCCTTTACCATCAAATAGACTATTGACCAAGGTCAGTTTGAGATTATTAGAAGCATGAAGATAGAGAGGATGATTTGAATCAATTGAAGATATGCTACTAGCAGCAGTAGCAGCTAGGGTTGAATTGTCGCCCATTGATGTGAATTCGAATGATAGAAAATTCTCACTAATCTGATACCATCTAAAAATTAAAGGTCGTATAGAAAATTTTCTCGTGTGTATTTACTGCATAAAGAATCCTGTATTTATACAAGTGTGGAAAATTAAATATCTTAACATATACATTATTTGTATAATTCCAAGCCGAGCCCCGTCGTGTCTTCTTTTGCGACCTAATATCACTCTTGGCCCATTTGCTTTTCTCAAACAAGCTATGATCAGACATCTTCATCTTCTCTATTGTGAAATTAGAACATGCTATCAATGATTGAGAAAATGGTGGAGAAGAAGGTTGAATTCCAACAATTAACGGTCCATGTTTCATGGTAACATAGGATTTAAATTCTACAACACAATGACCATTTATACACGTTCACATTAGGTACAATTTACTTTCACAATTGAGTGTAAACACGATAGTGTAAATGTTCTTTTATAGTGTCAGCGTGTAGAAGTTAAAAGTCGTTTGTAATTTGTTTATGCAGGGTGCCATGTAGGAAGCAAGGTGGAATAAGGTTCACTATCAATGGTTTTAGTTACTTCAACTTGGTTTTAGTCACGAATGTCGCGGGTGCAAGTGACATTATGAAGATTATGGTGAAGGGTACGAGGACTAACTGGATAATGTTGAGTCGTAATTGGGGTCAGAACTGGCAAACCAACTCCATTTTAGTTGGTCAGTCATTGTCATTCAGGGTCACAACTAGCGATAAACGCAAATCTACCTCGTGGAACATAGCCCTATCACATTGGCAATTTGGTCAGATATTTGTTGAAAAGAACTTTAGAGTCTAAATAGGGAAATGAGGTGATCATAACACAGTATGTAAGAGTTGTGGTTTGTTAGAAAATTAAGATTTGTCTAGAAACTCCTAGATTGGAGATATTTTGTATTAGATATGTTAGAAAAGTAAGATTTTGTCTAGAAACTCCTAGGTTGGAGATATTTTGTATGAGATATGTTAGAAAAGTAAGAATTATCTAGAAAATCCTAGGTTGGAGATATTTTCTAGTAGATATGTTAGTCTTGATTTAAAATGAGTGGTGGTTAGTGAGCCACATAGGTACATAGTTTGGTGTGAGATATTTTGCTTATTATGTGGTTGTAATTCTCACACTTTATCTATAAATACACCATATGTAATGAAACATCGAGTCAAAAAAAAAGTTAAACTCAAGAAAACTTAAGCCTTCTTCTTCACTTTCAAATTTTCTGTAGCAATTTACAGCTGATATTTCCTACTGTTTACACCTTGTAGACCTAAAGTTCTTCTTCCTTTTCATTGTAACATGGTATCAAAGCCTATTTCCTAAGGGATCTGAATCAAATTTTGTTTGTTTCGCTCTTCTACTTTCTGTTCTTTCTTGAATTTGCTTGCTGAAAAAAAATTCATGGCACTTGAAAATCAACCAATGACAAGTCCTCCAACTTTTACCGGAGAGAATTATCACATATGGGCCATCAAAATGAAGGATTATCTAAACGCTCTCAACTTATGGGAAGTTGTTGAGCTTGGAGAACTTGTTGTCCAGCCATTGAGAGTTAATGCAACACTCAATGAAATTAAGAAGTATCATGAGTTGGTGACTAGATCCCCACGAGCTCTCACCTGCATATATTCAAGTCTTACGGACATGATGTTTACGAGGATTATGACTTGTGAAACAGCCAAAGAGGCTTGGGATAAGTTAGAGAAGGAGTTTGAAGGCTGCAATAGAGTAAAGTATGTTAGACTCTTAGCATTGAAGAGGGAGTTTGAGTTTGAGCTTTTGAAGATGAAAGACTCAGGTAGTGTGAAAGAATAGTCTTCAAAGTTGATAGAGATTGTGAACCAGATAAGAATACTTAGTGAAACCTTTCCAGATCAGAAAGTTGTAAAGAAGATCTTCATCAGCCTTCCAGACAAGTTTGAATCAAAAATCTCAGTTATTGAAGAGTCTTGTGACTTGACTACTCTTACAATAGCCGAACTAATCTCCAAATTGCAAGTCCAAGAGCAACGGGTCACTATGAGAAGTGAAGGGATAGTAAAAGATGCCTTTCAAGCGAGGCATAAATTCAAACATCAAAAGAAAAGTAGAAAATTCTGGTTGGATAAATCTAGAGAGGTAAAATTTGGTGGAAACCAAGGTAATTTGTCGATAAACGGAAAATTTCCACCTTGTGGCATTTGTAAGAAGACAAACCACTTAAAGAAGAATTGTTGGAAGAATTCTAAGAGGTCTCCAGTTCAATGTAGATATTGTAAGAAGTATGGTCACATTGAGAAGTATTGTAGGCAAAATCAAAATCAAAGTGGCCAGTCTTCCCATCAAGTGCATTTCGTAGATGATCACCAAGTTGGAAAATCAGAGAAGGAGGTTTTCATGGCCTCGCACACATCACATATTGACCAATGTAAATGGTATGTTGATAGCGCGTGCATAAGGCACATGGCAATTGATGAAAATATGTTTGTTACCTTGGACAGATCTGATAGAACCAAAGTGAAGCTTGGAAATAGTGCTTTGGTGGAAGCTCACGGTAGAGGGTCAATAAAATTTCCTACTGACGAAGGTACGAAAATTATTAATGATGTTCTTTATGTGCCAAATTTGACTCAAAACTTGTTAAGTGTTTCTCAATTGCTTCATAAAAATTATTCTCTTAATTTTAAGGACAAACAATGTGCATTTATGATCCTAAAGGATATGAAGTAGCTAAAATTAGCATGATTGACAATTCCTTTCCAATTTCATGCTATTTTATTGATACTTGCTCTTTTAATGTTGAATTGAGCGACACTTGGCTTTGGCACAAAAGCTTCGGTCATTATAATCTTAGCTCACTGATGTATATGCAATCAAAGGGTATGGTGTTTGAAGTACCCAAAATTGACATGTGTAGAGATGTTTGTGAGTCATGTCAATTTGGTAAATTGCATAGACGATCCTTTCCTAAAGGAAGTCTTTGGAGAGCTAAGGAAAATCTAGAGTTGGTTCATACAGATGGACCAATGAGGACGGTTTCTTTGAGTGGAAATAAGTATTTTGTTCTCTTTGTAGATGATCTGACTCGAATGACATGGGTCTACTTTCTTAGTAGCAAATATCAAGTGTTTTATATTTTCAAATAATTCAAAGCTATGGTAGAAAGGGGGAGTGGCTGTAAATTGAAGTATATTAGATCCGATAATGGAACTGAATATACTTCATATCAGTTCAGCAAGTATTGTAAAGATTTGGGTATCCAACAACAATTCACTGTTAGCTACACTCCACAGCAGAACAGGGATTATGAGAGAAAGAACAGAACTGTGATGGAGATGGCGAGATGCATGTTGGCAGAAAAGAACATGCCTAAATACTTTTGGGCTGAACCAGTAAATACCATTGTCTATTTGCTAAATAGATTACTGTAGCGACCCTAAAAAAATAGATAGGTGAAACTAGAGCCTAATGTATGAATTTTTAAAGTTTAAGCATAAATTGGAAGTAGTCACTTTTGAAAAAAAAAAACAGTTCAGAATCTGGAAATTGGCTAAGTTCAAAATCTGGAAATTCTGCCAAGTGTGGAAATCAGTGAGTTTTTGGCCAACTTTGAGCAGTCATAACTCCTAGCTCAGGATGATCTAGGAGTAGTTCCAGTTATGTTTGGAAAGCCCTTGGAATGATCTTTCCAACGCCACCGAGTTTGCTCGATTCTAAGTTCGTATGAGCGAGTTATGCCCTTTGAAAGTTGGGCAGTTGGCAAGGAGTCCGTCCGGAAATTTAAGGGCATTTTGGTCTTTTCACAAATCTTTTCTTTTGAGGTTATATTATTGTGTTAGGCTGATTGTGGATCATTTTGTTCCATTTTAAAAGAGTAAGGAAGGGTTCTCTTTGGAACACCATTGAAGGCCAAGGTGAAGTTGGAGCTAGGATTGAAGGTTTTGAGTGCTTTCTTCTTCAATTTTTCGTGGGTTTCAACTTAGAGGTATGGTGACCCTTGATCCTTGATCAACCTTTCTTTCAAGGAGTCCAATCAAAAGTGTTTCAAAGAACAAAAATCTCAAATTCTAATCTAAGCATGGGTTCATTGGCAAAACGTTTTCTAAGCCATTATATTGATGAATTAATGTTTGATTAATGTTTTTAAGATGATTTCATATGGAATTCCTTGAAGAACCCATGTTTTCCCTAAATTCCTAAATTTGCTTATGAAGTGGGTCTTTTGCTTATGATTCAAAGTTTATGAGATTGTGTTTGGATTGGATTATATTAGTGACTCTTATGATTTTCTACATCTATTTATGATGAATTGATGTTGTATGGATGAATTGAAAGTTGTGGCCTTATGGGCAAGTTATGATGAATTCTCTTGTGGTAAGTAAAATGGTTGGGACTTGAGTGTTGTTGATTATGGCTTTAGAGGATGGTAAGTTAGCTTAATCTCTTATTATGGATAAAATTGTTCTTGCTTAGTTTGATCCACTTATGGTGGAGGTGTTTAATTATGGAATGTATTATGAACATGGACTTGAAGGCATTATCTATTGAATTAAAATGTTATCAAGTTATGAAATGTTATTGTACTATGTGAAGGTATTCTTATGGTTATAAGGTGATCTTGTACAAAGTGTTATTGTATTGTATATTATATATATAAATGAGGCTATATGTAAAGTCCTATATGAAGCTATATGTAAAGTTTTATGTGAAGCTTATGTGTGAAGGTATGATGTGAATGAGTTTACGTGATCTTGTGATGATCCTATGTAAAGTGGATAGCATTGTGATTTAAAGTATGATTTTTCTCATGATGTATATATATATGAAATGATGTTGGATTATGAAGTATCCTTAGATGATAATGTTGTGACTTGGTTGGTAGACTAAAGTGTCCCTCCTTGTTACTTAAAGTCTTGAATGCATGAATGTGTGAAGTGGGCTAGAACTAAGAAATGGTGCCCTTTCTATAAATGCTAAAAGAGGAATTCTAGGCCAAGACTTGAATCGCAAAACTAAGAAATGGTGCCCTTTCATAAGTCTAGCTTTCCTAAGTAAATGTATAACCTTGAAGGATGGGCCTTTAAACCATGTGCCTACATGGGTTTCTTACTAGTTCTACCTTTGGCAAGTAGAACAACCTCCACGGAGTAGGATAGACTCCGGATTCCATACCTAGCTAGTATGGTCTATGTCGGTTATGCCTATTCCCATCATGTGGGATGTGCACTCTAGTTATTGGATAGGTTCTATAACGTGTAGGTAGTAGTATGAGATGCTATTTACACATGGCACGAGTAGGCTTTGAAGATACTAAAGTGAGTTCCCTAAGTCTAACGACTATTATGTGAAAGTCCCCTTATGTGCCTAAATGTCTCCTAAAGTGGTTCATTAAAGAATTTTGACTTAGCATGTTATATTGTAATGGTACATTCCTTATCTATGGTAACCCTTAGGAACACTTAGGTGTATATAAAGAGATTGTATGGGCGGTCACTTCATGTTTCACTTAAGTGTGGCTTTGGGTAACTTGAGATAGAGGTCATGAAATGATGAAAAGGCTTACTTGTCAATTATATTCATGTATTGTACATTGGTACTAGTGGAGTATGTCTATTATGTGGGTATTGGCTTATATGTGGATGATGTCTTGAAATGTGTCTCTTATAATTGTGATGTGAAGGTTTTATCAAAAATGGCATGAAAGCACATATTTCAAATAAATGTCCATTTTTTAATATGTTTTTGCTAGATCATCATACTTAGTACTCAATTGTGCTAATTCCATATTTCTCTATTTTCTACATGTGTAGGTTCCGGCAAGTGAGCGGGTTTTGTAGTAAACTTTGGATTTGAAGTTCTTCCTAGATTTTTGTGGTATGTCCTCATATGTCGAGGGCAAGACTTTTCTATTCTAGTTTTATGATAAGGTTCTTGTAATAGACTTAATAGACTTCTTTTGATTGTAAAGGGCCGTGTCCCTAGTATGTTTTCACGTTTATGTCTAAGATGGCTAAGAGACTTAGTATTCCGCTTGTGTACTTTTGAATGATGTTTTTTAAAAGTGACCTTTGAGTCTTATGGGATTTTATTTAAAAAGTTTTTAATTCCGCACTATTTTACATACCTAATGTGATGAATGCTAAGGGCATGTATGAGACCTTCGAGAGGTCGAATACGCATGTTACGACTTGGGGGTGTTCTCGGGTCGTGACAATTACCAACTAAAGCAGTCCAAGACATGACACTATTTGAAGCATGGAAGGGTATCAAGTAGTCTGCAAGACACTTGAAGGTATTTTGTTTGGTATGCTATGCACATGTTCCTGATGCTAAAAGAGGTAAATTAGATAGCAAGGCAGAACCGTGTGTTCTGTTGGGCTATAGTACAATTGCAAAAGGAAACAAAGTGTACAATGTTAGTAGTAAGAAGGTGTTTGTTAGTAAAGATCTTGTAGTGGATGAGTCTATCCACTATGATTGGGATCAAGATCCCCTAGTTGAGGTCTACCAATAGCCGCCTGAAGATGCCATGTACTCAACAAAGAACGAGCAAGTGCAGTATCACTACACAAACCATAGTGTACTGGTAGGATAACGCGGCTATCCCAATTAGTGCAACATAAGCAAGTCATTACAACATCATAAACATGCATACACCGAACATATACAATATCTATATCATTTCAGGATCAATGTACAATTCCACATTCTCAACAATAAGTGTGTGCATAACAAATCATTGGTCCTCTTATGGAACCCAAACCCAAACAGTTAATGTATCGGATCGTGGCACCTGTTCCAAGTTAGTGTGTCGTAGCGTGACACCCGTTCCAATATTAATGTCGGTACGTGACATCCGTTCCTAGTTAGTGTGTTGGAACGTGACACCCGCACCATTCAACATACCACAATCACAATCACAATCACAATCACAATGTACATTCTCACAATCATGCAACTAAGAGGTGATTCATGGCATATAGTTATTGTTCATACTCATTTATGATTAGTATGATCAATAATGCAACATTCGAATACATACATACATGCAATACAATGAAGCAATTACAAACATATATCACACAAACATAAAATCACAACCATCACCTACCTCAAACAAATCTTGAATCCCCTTAGAAACTTGATTCTTCCCTTTTCAAATTTTTTTCACTTAATCTTGATGTACAAACAATCATAATAATACAAGGATCAATAAAAAAACCCAAATTCTCGGATTATGAACAATAAAATTAACGCTAGGTCAAAACCTTGATTCCCATACCAGATTAGGGCTTTTCCCACCATAAATCCCAAATCAAAACCCTCCCCATCGATAATTACCCAAGAAACTAAGTTCTACGGATCTTCAGGAGGTGAAAACCTTACCTTTAGCTTCAAGAATGGTGAAAAATTATCAAGAAAACACCAGTGGTCGTTTCGTAGCTCTCAAAGTTGAAAAGTGCATAATAATGGCGTTTGGGGTTTATCTCCGACTTGAGTCGTGTATGTCCCGCCACAATGGTCCTCACCCCGCTGCAATGGCCCCGCTCTGGCGGTACAAATCCCACCATAGCGGCTTGCACGGAACAGAGAGCTAAATAAAGAATTCTCAAACCCCCATTTCACAACACACCTCATCCCACGACACTCAAAATATACCCGTTCACGCTAAGATCATTTTTTAGAGTTCTACTCGCCCGAATTTAATTTTGTAAAGTCGTACGGGTTCCTTAACATCTTAGCTACCTACTCATATAATCAAATTCACAATTAGACCTCCCATTTGTTACCAGATTTCCCTAGTCCTCACTGACTCCGATTTCGTCCAAATATGGACTAGGTTGGGAAATTTCATGATACTACCAAAAAGTTTTTCGGTCCAAAAATTTTCCCCGTTGGCTTTTCTATAATGACGGGAACAGGTCGTTACACTCAAATTATTTTAGGGTGAATAATTGTCATCTTAATAAATTGAAGTTAATATCTCAAAATATCACACAACTATAAGAATTTTTAGAGAAAAGTCATTGAACTTTATTTTGTATCAATAATATCATTAACTTAGGACTTTTATCACACAAAAATACTATTTATCATAAAATAAAAACTAAACAATAAGAATAGTAAAAGAAATTAAACTATTTTCATACCTAAGATGTATTTTTTTTTTAAATATTTTGAAAAGTTATTAGATCTTATGGGAAAGGACCATTTTATCATATAAAATTGAACTTTTTGGTCTGATTTGAACAATTTTTATTTTTAGATTTTTTAGTCTAGTAATTTCTTAACTGATATAAAATTGTCATCTCAATTTTTTTCATCTGAAAGCAACCGGAAACTTGATCATAATGCATTGCTTTAACTTGTATTTATGGTCTCTTTCATGATTAGACTATCATCTTATATACTTATTTTAATTTAAGGTTAATTTATGATTTTGTTGGTGCTTCTTGGTCTTAAATTCATACATCAACATTATTATATTAGTCGGATTATAATATTTTATATTAATAATAACTAGATTGAACATTGTACATTTCATTTGTATTGAATTTATTTAGCAATAAAAAACTCTCTCTAAATAATAAAATGTGTACGCTAATTTATTGAAATAAATTTACTAGTACAAATATAAAATATAAAATAAAAAAATAAACAAAACGATTAAAATAATTTGAGGGGGTATTTTTATCTAGATTAATCTCATGATATTAAATTTCATATATTATTAATACCACCAAATGGAAGGTATTAATTATACATCTTATAATAGCATATAGAATGTATAATTAATACATGCATTAGTTATATATAGGCCTAATATTTCTACAAAATATAGTACTAAATAATATCATCCATAATATATGGATTATTTTTCCTAATGTACCCTATTAAACAAAGGAAATATTATCCCCCATATATATTTAAGGAGTAATATTACGGGTTTAAAATCTATTTTTAATATTTATTGCTTATAACATTTTAATTGTGGGATATAACATATCAGTTTTTATTTTAATTCTACTTTATTAAATAATTAATATTTTATAATTATATTTTAATTATTAGGTGATATAATTAAAGAATCAATCATAATTATCTGTTACCCATTTTTAGGGATTTACCTTGATTCTTGTATTTGTTTTACTATCACACTTCAAACCCCACCTCCCAACCACCATGTTTCTTCTATTCTTCTCACACACCATAACAACACCCCACCACCCCGACGTTCAAAAATTAAACATTTCTCTCTCACCTCTTCATTCATCTTCCTTAGAAATCATAAATCATCTCTCTATCACCATAATCTGACATCTTTATTCTACAATCAAAAGAAAGGCCAAATATGTGAAAACAACGTAGAAGAAACTTGAGCATACTCCTAGAAAGAGCCTTAGATTGGTCGAAATGAGTTCTACTATTGAAATCGAGGCTCCAACTTTTAACATATTGACTCAACCACCGCCGACCAACAAGAATACAAGTTCGGCGAGAAAGGTTATTACCCCACAAAAGAAGAAACAAATTCCAGAAAAGAAGAAGAAAAGAGAAGCAAAGAAAATTGCAAGTCCTCCAAATCAAAAGAAACAAAAGAGAAAAGGGAAAATGGTGGAACCCCCTTCGAATTCAAACTCAGATTTTGTAAGCATGATTTTTAAAAATAAAAAATAAAAATTCAACAAATGTCGAATGGTGTCAGTCATCAAAACCCTCTAAAAGAAGAGCAACAATGAAAGATGACTCAAAAATTTCAATTTCAAAAAAAAGGTAAAAAAGTTGTTAGATTATTTTAGCAATTATTTAATTTAGTAGGATTTAAAAAAAAAAAATATTTCTTTATGCATATGATTCTAGTATGAAATTTGTTTAATGTTGGCATGAAATTGGCATGATCTATGCATCTATATGTATATTCATTGTCAAGTTCTTTTACATGTTTTTTTAATTTTTGAATGATATATATTTGTTTTTGCGACAGTTTTATGCAACAATACAATATGCACTGTTTTACATTTCAAATTTATTTCTTTTAGTAATTTGTTCCAGTTGGATACCAACTTCATACAATTTTATTTTTAATTTGTCAAAAGTTTTCAAGTTGGTTATCAAGTTTATACAATTTGAATATGAACATTAGCCAAATTTTTATTAGACTTTAGTCTTGAAAAACACCTCATAAACATAGTACACCACAATTGTATACATTGTTACACTTAAGCTTTCCAAATACATATCAAATGAATAACACATTACCTAGTTTTACGTTTTGTTTCTTATAATTTTTTAGTGGGATACCAGTGGTATACAAAATGCATACCAATTGGATACATCATTAACTAGTTTTAGTTTGGATAACTTAGTTTGAAATCTTAAATACATCTTAATGTTTCTATTTTTGCAATGTGATATCAGTTCGAAATCAAATGGACACCAATTAAAATTACATGAAATATTTTATGTTGGCTTACATTGTAACTAATTGATCTCCAAATTGACAAATAAGAATGACATTAAATTGGTATCTAATTTGTATAAATCTGGGAAGAATGAAGCTGACAATGTAAAACAGTGACCATCTTATATTGTATCCACCTCAATTACATCTTGTTTTATAATTTTTTCAAGTCGGACATCAAGTGGATACCAAAAGAATACCAATTGAAAATTACACTAACTAGTATCTATGTGACTTCAATTGCATACCAAATGGATACCAATTGCATATTGTTCACTATATATCTGAAAAACAATGAACAATTGATTAAGTAATGTTGGTATATTGGCTTACATTGTATCAACTTGATCTCCAAATTGAAAAATAAGAATGACATTAAATTGGTATCGTATACGTTTGGTATTTTAACTTGAGAATTTAAGACAAACATTAAAAAATAAAAACTGTATGAAGTTGGTATCAACCTTGTCTAAATCTTGGAAGAATGAAGCTGACAATTTAAAACTATGACCATTTTATATTGTATTCACCTCAATTACATCTTGTTTTATATTTTTTTTCAAGTCGGACACCAAGTGGATACCAAAAGAATACTAATTGGAAATTACAATAAACTAGTATTTGTGTGACTTCAATTGCATACCAAATGGTTATTGCATACCAACATTACTTAATAAATTGTTCACTATATATTTGAAATACAATGAATACATAAAAAAAAAAAATTACAGTACTAATAATAATTGTTCTGAAATTATAATTCGTTAGTAAAAGACAGAATAAATCAAAACATGAGTCTGTCACAACTATAAATTATGACTTTTTTTTGTGCAAGGTAATTTGAACATGTCTTCCTGTTGTGGCCCTTTCGACGACATGTATTGCATGTAACTTTAGACCTCTTGAATTTCACATCAACAAACCCCTTCCAGCGTTCAAGTTTATTCACACATTTCATACATATTTCATGCCAAAATTCATCAATTATTCATACTAGAATCATGCCAGTATAATATCAAAATAATTCCATTTCTACCTATTAATTGTCATTTATTAAATACACAATATACCAAATTCATTACATTATTATTCCCAAATTGATTCCAATATAATGCCAAAAATAACAATCAATCATACCAAAAATATTATAAATTGCCATTCATGTCTGTCATAAGTAGTATACAAATTCCAAAAAAATATTATGTAATTTTTTTAACCAAAAATATACCAAAAAAATGATATTTGATTCAGACAAATAATGAACAAATTAAATGTTCAACATTATACTTTTAAATGTCATAACTAGTATTACTATACACAACGAAAAATCAGAAATCAGTATACAAATTTCATACAATTTTTATGCACACTTTTCATATCTATTGGATGCCAAAATCATACCTATTTCATGCCATAAGTCATTACTTATTCATATCATAATCACGCCATCAGAATAAATAATACCAGAATCGTACCAACATGTCAATTTCAAACAAATTTTATGTAATTTTAATTTAGAAACACACAAAAAAAATGAATGTTCATATCAAAATCTAACAGTATATAAAACAAAAAAAAACACCTTAAATAAAACTATTGTACACAAACGAAATCTTAAAAAAAATTCCAGTTTGAATGTTCATAATTTTTGTCACATTTTGTTACCAATACAAATAAAATATCGAACACTAACCTGAAGGATCCTATTTACCACAATGATTTATTAATGCTGATAAGAAACCGTCCATTACAAGAAAATGAAGATTATTGAGAAAAAAACAAATAGAAATTAGACGAGAGTGACGACTAACCAGCGAAAATATTGAGAAGAGAGAGAAGCATTTGAAGAAAAGAAAAGAAATATGTTCCAAAATGCCAATAACTGCTTTGAGCTAAATAAGGAAAATAAATATTCCTTTGTTATGACTCTTCTATTTTTATGTCTCTTATTAATTATCATTAATAATTTCAAATTATTTACTACTAAAATATCCAGTTTACCTTATTTATTTTTCATACTAATTGATTTTTACTATTATTTTAAATTGTTTTTTATTTTAGAAAAATGTTATAACTAAAATTCTGGAAAAATAAAACGAAGAGATAGAAACTTTGAACAAAATGAATAAAATTTGATTTTTTAATTAACGTTGATAGATTAGAGTAAAATAAGGAAAATAAATATTCCTAATTAGTTTGAATCTCCTAAATTTATGCTAATTAACAACTATCATCAATGAATTCAAAAATAATTAATACACCTTTATCCGTTTTTTATCTTCTTCTTTTTTTCAAAATCGATTTTTTTTCCTTTTTTATCTTTTTTTTTTTTCAAAACTGATTTTCTACAATTAATTTTTAAAAAATTAAATAAAATTTACAACCTGAAATTTTTTATTGTTACAACTTGAAAATTTTACTCTACTGCTATAACTTGAAAATATTAATCTTATAAATGTCATTTATAAAATTTTCACTTAAACAAACCCCTTAGTGCGATTGAATATTTTTAAGGAGAGACTTCTTTTTATATAAATAGAAAATTTTGTACAATGATGGGAGGATAATCCAATCAATAGACAACCAAACACTCAAATTTATTTCAATTCAGTTATGTTTAACAAGATTCCTTGTTTTTCTACCATTAATTGTTTTCTTGTAATGTATTCCATATTGCCTTATTAGCTTAGTCTAGGTCCTAATTCTCTGGGGAAAAGTTTTGGCATAGGGTGTGTTGAAGGAAAACATTGTTACTTCTTTTGTCCCAATTTAGGTGACATATTTTGTTTTTTAGAGTTAAACAGTTTAAGTTTGACGGAGAATTTACTCATGAAATTTCTAATCTTTTTAAAAAATAAAATTTATATATTTGTAAATTGCATAAAAAGTACTATAAGTCACAATAATTGACAATTAAAAAATATTCAAAAGATATATGAAAACCTTACGATCAAAGATAGACTAGTTTGAATCTCTAATCCGAATATGTCACATAAATTGAGATGAAATTTGAATAAAACTTACTTTTATTTTAGGTGTATATGTTACAAACCATTAGGTATATGACGTATGATAACTAAACATAAAGTTTGTTTTGCTCATATATTATAAGTTTAAGTTGTTTGTTGAAATTAAATAAATAAATAAATTAAAGATGTTGATAGTGAGTGTGAATGAGTTTTTCGGTGCAAAAAGCTAAGTCGTTTGAATGGATAACATTAGGTAGTAGAAGGTGAGTCAGTGCCACATGTGATTCTTGTATTCACTGATTGACTTGTCTCAACTTTTCAAAGAAAAGCCCGGCCAAACTTTGAATGAAAACCATCCCCACACATCTGACAAATTATTTTATCTACTTCAAATATTCATTTTCATTCAACTATGTCTTACAAGGACAATCTCTCCTATTTTTTACCAAAGGTTCGGGTTGGCAAATGAATTGATGGAATATGAATTGAGTTAAAATAGATTGGATTACATTTTATTCATATAAAATATGGGTAATATGAATTTGGTCAAATATGATTTGAGTAAAATGGTTGTAACCTACTTTAATCTCCTGAAGCCAAAATATATTAAATCAAAGCTAAGTTGTTAATACTTCAACTCTTACCATCCGACCCTACCCCTACCACCCCACCCCTATACCCCCACCACCACCACCACCAAAAAAAAAATTAAAAAGACTTCATTTTGAAGAAAAAAATGGCAACCCCTACCCCCCTTATCCCCCCTCCCCCCACCCCACTTCTTGCCCCCCCACCCCAATTTTTATATTTTTTTTTTAAAAAGTATAAATAGGGATTTTTATGATAAGAGAGTGATATATATATATATATATATATATATATATATCTAAGTTGTTAATACTTCAACTCTTACCATCCCACCCTACCCCTACCACCCCACCCCTATACCCCCCCCCACCACCACCACCAAAAAAAAATTAAAAAGACTTCATTTTGAAGAAAAAAATGGCAACCCCTACCCCCTATATCCCCCCTCCCCACATCCAATATTTTGCCCCCACACCCACACCCAATTTTTTATATTTTATTTTTAAAAATAAATGGTACAATTAGGGATTTTTATGATAAGAGAGTGATATATATATATATATATACTAGATATGGGACCCCGTGCTAGCACGGGTCCCAATATATGTTATTGTTTCTAATTTAATTTATGTGGTACATATGAAATTTGAAGTTAACCAATTTTTTAGTATGTTTTTATATATTTTAAGTTGCTAATTATTTTTATTTAGATTATGTTTTACGTAAATATATTATAAATCACAATAATTAACAAGTTAATATTAAAAAAACTTATAAAAATTCATTGACTTTTGAAATTTCATTTGTATCACATAAATCAGACAAAGCGAGTAAATATATATGAAAATTACATAAAACGTATTATAACTCACAATAATTAGCAACTTAAAATATCTATATATCTATATTTCTCCCAATTTATGTGGTATAGATGAAATTTCGAAAGTTAACAAAAACTTTTATATGTTTTCAAATATTTTAAGCTATTAATTATTATGATTTATAATACTTTTTACATAAAAAAATTATTTATATAAAGTATAAAAGAATTTTTTTTTTAAAATTTTAAGTTGTTAATTATTATAATTGTTATTAATTTTAAATCAATATATGTTTTTCTCTGTCTCAATTACATGAGACATATGGAATTTGGAGAGTCAACTAAAATGTTAAAATATGTTAAGTTGTTAATTATTATACCTTATAGTACTATTACGTGATTTTCAAATAAAATATGTAATTTTTTAATTTCAATTTATATGTCATTGGTATAATTACATATCAGATGTGGCATCTCTTTATGACCAGTATTTTTATTCATTTTTTTTCTCCTTTTTTTGACATTTTATCTTTGTTTTGTATTTTTTATTTGTATTTGAAAAAAAAAGTATTTATGTCATACCCGATTAATTATGCCCTTTATAACATCCATTACACTAATATAGATTTAAGTAAATGAAAATGGAAGATGAAAAGATAAAAAATGTTCATTTTTCATAACTGTTTATAATTATTTAGCCTATAAAAAAAAATAGTTTAGCACTTGTAACAAATAAGAACAAATTTCTTCACTTTGGCTCTTCTTCTTCTGACGATGATGATGATCAATATATGGTATCAGCTTCTGTCGCTAAGATGTCCATCAAATTTCTAGGTCATGTGACTTTTTTAACAAAAGAGAAAGAGAAAATATCTCATGATTTTTGTCAAGACATTGATGTAAAGAAAGAGATTAAATAACAAAAAGTTCTTTTCAAAATAAAAGACTTCTTGAAAAAATGTTTAGTCCTCCTACAAAGAGAGAAAATTCATTGTGGTTGAGAAGTTTATAAGAAGACTGATTAGTGTTTCAAAGGGTAAGAAAAATTATTTAGAGAAAAAATCATTCTATTTATGAAATTCGTATCAAATTAGGAGGAGAACAAGTAAAAATTTAATTTGTGATTTGAAAAGAGAGAAAATTAGATATTATTTCTTTCAACCTCACTATTCTTCTAATTTCTTTCTTCTTTTGTTTTGTCTTGATTTTTTGTATCTTTAATTAAAGTTTTTTTTTTATTATTTATCTTTAATTAAAGTTTATATATATTTTCTAAAAAAAGAATTTAAAAAGATGATCATATTTAGTTCCTTTCCTCATCAATGCTATTAATCTCATAATTAGTGTTATTTATATTATTTTCTTAATTACTTTTTTTTGTTTCATTTAATTATTTATTTGAAGAAATTAGTTATTATAACTTTATAAGAATTACACATGTATTTTTACATAATTGATTTGTTATTTTTAAAAATTTTGGATCTTTCTTCATCTTAAAGTTTCTATCTATATGTAATAATAAAACTAAAATAGAAAATGTGGGGTGACACCTTGTTAGCAATAGATACTTATTTATTCTTATCAATGTTTCTGACATTTTTTGATATTTTTTCCTTAAAATAATTGTTGCCTCGATTTTTAGTTTTAGTTTTATTTTTTTTAGCATTTTCTAATTTTAAAAGACTGAAAAATTTATATTGAAAATTTAGAAAATATAAAAAATGATTTATTTAACTCCTATCATTATCAATATTATTATTAATTTGTTTTACTTCTTTTCTTAATCTTCATTTCATCATTAATGTAATTTATATAATTTTCTTAGAAGTTAGGATTACTATTTATTTAATTTTTTAAAATTTTGAATTCTTTTGTCATACTAAATACAACATGTTTTATTATAATTGCATTTAATATATTAATCAATATGTTGTACGAATGAAAAGAAAATTATCATTTCACAAAAACAAAGGTTAAAATATAATTTATTATGATTAAGGAAAGATAAATTTATTATTCCAATATCCATAACCATATATAATACATTAAAAATTAATTGAAAAGCTGTAAATGGAAAAGGAATAACCATTTAAGGAATCATTATTTTTAAATTTTTGGATCATTTCTTCTTCTAAAAGTTTCTATCGATATGTAACAATAAAGTTAAATAGAAAATGTAGTAACACCATTCTTAGTAATAGAAACTTATTTATTTTTATCAATTTTTTCGACAATTTTGGTTATATTTTTCTTTAAAATAATTATTGCCTTGATTTTTTATTTTATTTTTAACATTTATTTGTAATTTTAAAAGATTGGAAATTTATGTTAAAAATTTAAATAATAGAAAAAATGATTTATTTACATTTTATCATCATCAATACTACTAATTTAGTTGACGTGTTGTCCTAATCTTCATGTCATCATGAATGTTATTTATATAATTCTCTTAATTCACTGATTATTTTTTTTTTTTTTAACTCTTTTATATATATAAAGTTGGATATGTAAATGATGATGTGACATTTCTTAGAAGCTAAGATTACTATTTATCTAATTTTTCCAATTGTTGAGTTCTTTTGTCATACTAAATACAATATGTTTTATTATAATTACATTGAATATAGTAAACAATATGTTCTAGAATTAAAAAAAATTATCATTTCAGAAAAATAAATGTTAAATTATAATTTTATTATGATTAAGGAAAGATAAAGATATTATTTCAACATCCCATAACCACATTCAATACATTAGAAATTAATTGGATATAACTGTAAATGGAAAATGAATCACTATTTAAGGAAAATAAATGTTTGCAATACCATAATAATTAAGAAGAGAGTAAGATATTATTTTAATATCCTAATTCGGAACTTTTAATCTACTACTCAATTAAAAAGAAAATGCATTTAATAACATTAAAAAGTTATTAGTTTAATATTTTTTTTCTCATTGTACTAATTCAATTCAATCAAACTTAATTTTAAAGATAAAATAACAGCTTCATTTTAATTGTTATCAATATATTTCAAAAAATTATCATGAAAAGGCATTTCTTGCAGCTTATTTTAATTTTCATATACTATTATTATTTTTTTCTGTCATTTTTCAATGATTTTTTATTTCGATATAAAATTTAATGTTTATTCTTAAAACTCTGATGGTACAAATTAAGGTAGAGTAGAATATAATAAATGATGATTCTTCTACTAAATAAGAAGATATAACGAAATTGAAAAGGTGAAGCTTTTTTTTTAAATGGATAGGAAATTCTATTAAGGTATCATTACGTCATTATTGAATATATTTTTAATATAAATTTCATTTGCTGATGCATTTGTTTAGTATTCCCTCTGTCCCTAATTACTTGTTCACTTTTTCTTTTATAGTTGTCTCTAATTACTTGTCCATTTTGACAAATCAAGAAAGAACATTTTTTTTACCTATTATACCCTCAATTAAATGATTAATTACTTTGAAAATTGCGGTAACTTTTCATCTATTTCATAATTAATAGGGTAAACCGATAAACTCACTATGTCATTAATTGATTTCTTAATAAATGTGTCAATTTAAAAGTGGACAAGTAATTAGGGACAGAGGAAGTATTACGTTGTTATTTGACATTATGAGATATTTCTTAGACATTTAAGGAGAATGGTACAATCGGAATATATATTATATATTAAAGGATCAACCTCATGCAATGGAAGAATTTGTTATTAGCAAATATATTTTAACTTATTTGATAAAAAATATATTCTTCCTCATTTAACAGATGTAAAATTTGTGAAGCTTTTTTTTTTCACAATCTTCATATTATTAAAACAAATAATAATATTACGATTAAACAACAGAGTAAATATAAAATTAATCAAAAATATTTAATTTTAATGATCGCGCGAAGTGCGGCCAAGTTCTCTAATTTAAAACAAAAAAGTAAAATTTAAATGGGTCTACTATAGAATTCCTAGAAATCCAACTTGAAAAATTATGTTAAAAATGGAAAATAAAAAGTGAAATAAATTTAATTGAGAGTTATCCTTCTGCCTGTCTCTATTTTATGTGACACTTTTTATTTCTCGAGAATCAAATTTGCGTATGATATGTTTAATTTTTTTAAATGAAATTTATATATTTGTAAACTACGTAAAAATTGAAATATTATAATTCATAATAATGAATAATTCAAAATATTTTAAAGATCTCTTTAGTGCTGTGTTGGTCCTCCCAAACTCCCATTTCAAATAAGAGGTACCCATAGAATTTAGAGAATCAATTAAATTTTTTATATAAGTTTTAAATAATTAAGTTGTTAATTATTCTAATGTATAGTATTACTTATATTATTTTTAAATAAATTTAAATATTATATGTTAGGTTTTTTATCCTAATTTATACGACATTGATAGAATTTAAAGTGTCAAATAATTGTTAATTATTGTAATAGATAATATGGAGTATTTAAGTCATTTATAGTATAGTAATTAATATATAATGTGTAGTATTTAAGTAGAAGGTGGTGGGGCCCACTTATATAGTTTGATAAATATATTGGATATTAGTAGTGATTTATAGTATAGTAATTAATAATATATAATATGTAGTACTTAAGTGAAAGTTGGTGGGGCCCACTGTGTTGGTCCTCCCAACTCCCACTTCTATATAGGAGTAAAACACCTGTACTATAGTTCTTTCCCATCAAACCACGTGTACTATTAAGAATAAATTTAAATATTATATGTTAGGTTTTTTATCCTAATTTATACGACATTGATAGAATTTAAAGTGTCAAATAATTGTTAATATTGTAATAGATAATATGGAGTATTTAAGTCATTTATAGTATAGTAATTAATATATAATATGTAGTATTTAAGTGGAAGGTAGTGGGGCCTACTTATATAGTTTGATAAATATATTGGATATTAGTTGTGATTTATAGTATAGTAAAAATACCCAAAAAGCCCTTTAATCAAGAAAAAAGATAAAAATAATTTATAAAAAACATTCTTGAAAGTATGTTTTGTAGTTGAGATTTGCGAGTTCTCAGAAATTCGATAAAATAAATAATTTTAGTGTGAAGAGGAAGAGTGAATTGGCGTGGTCTCTGATTGATATTTTAGATTTGGAAAATTTCAAAGTAATTAATTCATTTTAATAAATTAGAGTTAGTTGTTAGTATTAAATTATGGTGTTAATTAAGGTGCGAGATGCAATTAGTCAAGAAATGGAGAATATAAATAGATGGTTTTTTTGTAACTCATTAGATATAATTAGAATAGTAAATATGATTAAATTTTTTATTTAATAAATGAAATATTTAATGAAAAGAATAAAGAAAAAATCTCAAAAAAAAAGAAGAGAAAAATATATACTAATATATAGCATGTAGTATTTAAGTGGAAGTTGGTGGGGCCCACTGTGTTGGTCCTCCCAACTCCCACTTCTATATAGGAGTAATATATATATGGGTATATATGGATTCTTATGTTTACCCATTTTGTCCATATTAATATGAGCTTAAATAGTTTGTCAGTCCATATTTACCCATTTAAGAAAATATGAGTGATCCATTTAATTTAATAAGGAAAAAATGGTTCCATTTTACTTTTATGGGCTTAAACTGTCACTCCTACCTAAGGTTATACATTTTTCATTATGGATGTGTGAATAGTGTCAAATAGCTGAATTTGGTTAATTTGAGCATGTTAAAATAGACTGCACTGCCTCTAAAAGGTGGGTCGTTATTTTCTTTTATTTTATTATTTTATAATTATTTAATATCTAATAAAATTATATTATTTCTTAATTATGACTATATTTAACATATCGAATAAGAAAATATCTTTTTTGAAAATAGATTGAGTTTTGTTTTCATAGTAAAACAACATATCAACCCATTTTTATCGGTTAATATTGTTTATTAGTGTAGACACATAATTTTTGTTGGATTCAATTCATACAAAAATTGGACTAAATCTATATTCATTTGAGTTGAATATTTAACATTCACAAATAAATAAATTCATTTTATTAATTTCAACTTCAAAATTCATTTCATCTTAAGGTCCAAGCTCATATCACATATCAAGATGACTTGGCGTCCCAATCAAGTTTAAAGACCAAAAAGAGGATCTCATGTGTTCAAATGATGTGGTAATCCTGGTCAAAGTTCAACAATCAATTAAAAAGCTACCTTATCACATAGTATTTTGAATAAGCTTGATGAGTTACATAAACCAATCAGAAGAAGGTATAAGGGTTCATTCATATTTGGGGTGCCTCTCTTATACAACTATAAATATGAGGATTACATAATTTTTTTAGGACATCTTGGAAGCATTGAAGAAAGCCAACACATCAACTACATAGTTCTTTGAAAGTGTGATCAACAAAGTTCTTTTCCGAGATCGACTTGACGACAAAGTGTTGCCTGATGTTTTCAGAGATCTACTTCATCCTACATTCGATAAATACACTACTATCAACCCTCGAATCATAAAAAATATTAGGAGAGAAGAATCAAGAGAATAACAGAATTATCCTCATGAAGATTCATCAATAAATCAAGAGAACAACAAAATTGTACTCATGAAGATTCATTAATAAAATTAGTTATTTAAAAATTTATTTTGATTGAAGTTAATTTTAAGCACTACAAAAATTTATTGCGAACAAATTTGGCACACCTAGTGGAACTAGTTCTTCTCTTCATCTCTTCAACCTGAAAATTAAAGAAAAAACTACAAATCCAACTATTGTAGTGGACTTCAAAAAAATCAACGATGCTTCATGCTAGGACTCTACTACTGCCACGTTTTCTAAGCTCAATCATGTTGGACCCATCACATGATGCAAATTCAAAAGTAGTGGTTTGGATGGATCTGAATACTTACCTCTTTGGAGATATTAAAAAAAAAAAGTAAATCCAGATGACGATGTAACCAAGATCACTGGGGTTGCCTTGCATCTATGTTGTTTGAAGAACTTTCTCATATTGGCTTCAACTTTGGTGAATTTGGGGTTCAACGGACTCTCCAACTCAAACGAATGTCAACACCTTGATGGTTGACGCAACTGACATGGAAGAGAAGTTCGGAATGATGGAACAAATCATTAAGACCTGAAGAAGCCTGTTGATGATAATAGTCTTCAAATCTCTCAACTTATGAATAAAATAGAGTTCTTCTCTCCCGGAGAGTTGAGTCACTTCACCACTTCTCCACCTGGATTTGTTCCGCTAAATAAGCATGTTGAGGAGTCACGAGGTAAGTCTAAATTTCAAAAAGAGAAAGAATTTACTTTAGTTACAACTCTATCTATTCAACAACTACAAGACATGATAATAAACACTATTAGGGGTCAATATGGTGGAGCACCACAAAATTCATTATATTACTCCAAACCTTATAGCAAACGAATTGAGTATCTACACATGCCAATGAACTATCAACCACCTAAACTACAATAATTTGATGGCAAAGGAAACTAGAGGCAACATATCACCTACTTTATTGAAATTTGTAGCAATGCTGAAATACATGGTGACTTTTTGGTAAGACATTTTTTTCTTTCATTGAAAAGGAATGTATTTAACTGGTATATCAACTTGGAACATGAGTCCATTGATAGTTGGGGACAACTCGAAAATTAGTCTCTTAATCATTTTTTCGGCACCCATTGTGCAATAATCATGGTGGAGTTCACAAGTATAAACAAAGTAAGAATGAGCATGTACTGAATTACTGACACGCTCAAATTACACCTCCCTAAAGAAGCATAAGCAGTCGTTATCAAGTAAAGAACCCAACTTGTAGGTTGGGGTCGATCCCACGAGGAAAATGGTTTAAACTTTAATTTAACCAACAATTATATTCTATTAGTCAAATTACTTCCAGAAACAAGTAATTAAAGGGGGGGGGGGGTTGTGAAACAAATTGTAAGAATCCAATAAGTAATCAGTAATCAAAACTCAATTTTGGTTGTTATCAAGATGAGAGAAACAACTAGGGTATACGTGTTCCCCAAAAGCTCATAACGCAGTAATCCTAGTAATAACAATCCTTTCCTAGTGTACTACATGCAAAGTGATAAGTTGGGTATCTCTAAATCCTTGGTCCGACATCTAGAGAATTTCACCCTGCACCCTGGTCCCGCTACGTGTGTATAATTTACTAACCCTTACCTTTACCCTATATTAGACATCATAATCGATGTTTGGCTTAGTTATTACTTCGCACCAATCGACACTAGCCTATTAGATAGTATCACACTAAATTTATGTTGATAATTTTTTTCTTGTTGATTACCTCCTTGGTCCGGCAAGTAGCAACAAAGCGAGTTCTAACGCGTGCACTCGTTTAAAAGACTTCTAAATGAAAGTCGTTAAAAAGACTTCTAAACGAAAGAATTATCAATGCATGCAAAACACTATTCAAGAATTGCTTATTTACTATTCATACTTTGTTAATCACTCATGGTTCCCACAACCCTAGTTGTGGAGTTTAGTTACCCATAATCATATGAACACAATTCATTATTTTAGATGAAAGAATAAGAAGAATAATAAACCCAGAAATTCAACTTGAATTGCAACACCAAAATCTTCAAAACGAACTTAAGAAATTAAGAATTGCTAAAGTTGCAAGTTAATCTTCCAAGTCAAGAACTAGAATAAAATAACAATGTCTAACCCCCAAAAATGAGGTTTACATACCCTATTTATAAAAAATAAGTCCTAAATTAAAAGGGAAAAAAATAAGGAAAGTTTGTTCAGGCACACGTCTTCATTCCACGAGATTGACTCACGGACCGTCAATGGACCTACGGTCCGTGAGTCCCTTCCGCTAGCCAGGACTTGGAAAATATTATAGCTTCCAAAAAACAATTTCTCTAAAGCAAATGACGGAGTTGCAGTACGGACCGAAGATCAATCTACGGTCCATCAATCCTTCTTCGTAGCTTCATACTTAGAATTTTTCAAACATCAGGTACTAGAACCGTCGCAGTATCAATCTACGGATCAACAGTACGGTCTGTAGATCCATCTACGGACCGTCAATGACTACCGTGGTTCCATACTTGGTCAGATTTCCCTGATTTGCCTTCCATGCCTTGCCTGCTGATCTACGACCACCATCTATGGAGCGTCAATGGACCTACGATCCGTAGATCACCTCTGTAGATGCCCTTTTCTCATTTCTTTTAGCTGTCTCTTTACTTCCGTGCCTGAACATCTTTCCTGCAAAATATAATAAAAACTAATACAAAAAGGCCCTAGACACACACAACTTGTAAGTGAAATGTATTAGAAATACCGTAAACTCATGGTAGATCAACACCCTCAACTTAAATTAGTTGTTTTTCCTCAAACGACGCACTAAGACTCTAAACGACACTTGTATAGAAGCAAGCATTTCAAGCACAAACAATCAAATGACTCTCTATCCCACTCACTTTCTGGGTTCAAAATTTGTTCTCTTAGACTCGACAAGCTAATTCGTGCGGATCAAACCATGACAACGATCGACCAACCAACACACAACATACATTGTTTCACTATCACCAAAGTACCAACTTTTCGACAATGTAACTAGTGCCCTTACTTCAAACGAAATCCCTTTTCTTTCACACAATGATTGACTTTGAGTACAAGGATTCATTCAACACTCACACTCAGAAATAACTTCAAGTACAATTAGTGCTCAGTACCATAGGCTTGCCCTTATTTTCACTGCTTAGACTCTCCAAACTAGACTCTAGGATCACTATAGGACTTTCTTGGCTTGTAACGTAGACTCAGGGTCAGGTGTGATACATTTGGGTACTTCTTAGTGACTTTCTGCCCTCCTTGACATTACACTAGGCTTTCAACCTCTTTCTGCCCTATTTTTGTCATCCTACCATTTTACTTTCTTTCCCTTGATTTTCTTCAATCATGGATGTGACTTTAGACTTTGTAGATATTTTTATTTTTCACTTTTATCTCTTTCTTGCGTTTTATTCTTTTTCTTTAGCTTTCAACAAGTCACATCTATTCCTCTCTTTTTTTCCTTTTTTTTCAACATCAAACTCTTTTCATACTCATTTTTCTTCCGGTTTCCTCTTTCATAGTCACCCTCAACTTATGGATTTTCCATTGGTTGAGGTGCACAATACCTAATGTCAAGTCAGGGCCAAGATTGAAGTTACTCTTTAAATTAGCCACCCTCAACTTAGGCTTTTGGCCTAGGTCGAGGTACACATGTCCAAGGAGGGACCGGGGCCAACATAGTAGATGATGGGAAGGTGAGTTCGGGGTTTAGAAAGAAATGGTCTAATTTTAGGCTCAAAGCATTTGGATCAAAGGGAGCATTTATTTCATTTGGCTGGATCTTTCATTTAGGCAAGTTGTGGACTTATCAGAACAAGGGCCTATGATCACCTCCTAGCCTCTAGAGTGAATTTTCTTAGCAGGATTAACCGGGCAAGTTCTAGTTTTGCACAAAAATTGTTTGAACAATCAACTATTCTCACATACTCTTGGCACATAGTTTCATTATCAGATTACCCAGTTCAAGTCTCAGCTTAAGTCATGCCATCAAGTTGATTCATTATCATGTCATACTCAGAGACAACACATTCCACTTATCTTAGCCTACAAATTCTAGCACACATAACAAAATTTGGATGGGTATCAATTATTTTTATAAGCCATCATGCTTCATTCTTTTTTCATGCTTCTATACATACGATCCTAATACATGCCGATTCAACAGAAATTAAATAGTCTCTTAGGAAAAAAGAACACATGCAAGAAAACCCCAAAAAGAGGATTTATGAGTTGGGTTACTCAGACTTCACCCTATCACTCACAATCCATTTACCCCATCCCCAACAAAAATAGATGTGATTGCCCCCAATGCATATAAAAGAAGTAAACAATAATGGATTGGGTGAAGCAAACTTATGCCGCATTGTGCCGAAGAATCATCAACAAGTGGGTGGGTCCGATTTCCCAAAGCCCGCTGGAACCATACTTGGGTCACCCTCAGTAGTGCCCGCATCATCCATCATAGAACCCTCAGTAGTTCCCTCGGTCACTCTAACTGCACCATCAGTGGTGCTCACAACATCTCTCACGACAGGCGGGACCTCTACAACTGGGGCAGAACTCGATGCCCCTGCAATACTTTCATGCACCCTCTGTTGGCGCAACTCTTCATCTAAAATCAAAGCCTTCCTAGCCTCCTTCTCCTGCCTACGATGTCTCTTTTGGGATTTTTCCTCCTCAGTGAGACTAGAACAGTGCCTCTTGCCTTTTGTATGTGAAGGCTCAGGCCCCTCCTCGATGGTCCCACTGAATAAAAAATCTAGCACCATATTATCAGCCAACACGGTAGGTGCAACTTGAGGCTCAACTGTAGGGGTGGAAAGAATGGCATCAACGTCGGCCCAGAAACTGGCTAACTCGGACTGAAAAGAGGATTGATCCATGGTCGGGGCTGGTCTCTCAAGGACTATCAATTTAAAGGCATCAAGACGCTTATTAACGGCCTGGATCTTCCGGTCCATCATTTCCTCCATCCTTCACTCCATTCTGGCCTCGGACTCAGCTATCGATTTTTACATCCAAGGATAGATGTGATGCAGTAGTGTAGCCATCTGAGCCTCTAATTTCTGTAGTCTAGCCAATGGAACAACATCAGCTCCTAATTGTGGTGTGGATCGGGATGAGTTAGAAGCCCTACTAGCAGCCTAGGAAGAGGAGGTCGGGACAGTATCGATGTGATCTGGTATAATGGGGTCACCTCCCTATGCCTACCCCATCGTGTCAGCAAGATCTGCACCCAAGAGAGGTACCTCAACCTGGGGCTCTCTGCGAGGTGCCGCCACATTTGCCTCATCTTGAATGAGGCCTATATCCAAAGTCCTTGTAAGGTGGATTAACCTGTCACAATGCCAGATCGGCACTCCAGAGTCCCTGCACAATTGGAAAATCAAACATGGAAAGGGGTAAGTAGTGGAGGTCTTGAATGCTCTCTCGTGAATCTCTTCCAACAGCATGCGGGCAAAGTCAATCTCCACTCCTTCTACCAATGCTGCAACCATGACTACTCTGTCCCATGTGAGCTGGTTGTCAGATTTTGTTGGTGACACTCTGTTACGCACCAACAACCAGAAGAACTTGGGCACAAAATTTAATGTGGCCTTTCGGATACCCAACAGTGGTGTGGTGACCCACTCCGCACGGTCTCCATCTGCAGAAATGTATTTAGCTAATCACAGTATAACAACCTCTTGTGCTCAGCATTTCTCTGGAAAGCGCCGCTCCGCACAATGTCCCATTTATAATCAAACTCTGCTGTGTTTAGTGACCAAGAGTGACCTGTGGTGGGACCATAGAGAAAGCGGCTGATGGTGGCATGTGATATGTCCACCAGACAACCTCAGACCATAGTGGAAGTGAGAGGGTCCTGGGCTATGGGCTTTGACCTCTTGGAGATCGAACCTCGAAGAGTGGCAGCATAGGCGACGTAGAACTCCCGTACAATCTCCTCACTATAAGTACCTGGGTCTCCAGCCATCCAGTCACACTTGTGAAGGTTAAAAAACTGGTGGATATCGGGGACAGTGTGCAAGCTCCCTGTGAGGACTATGCTCTCCTCTGTAATAAGTCGGGCCATCTTTTCTTTGTCATTAATCATCTAGGTATCCCGATAGATTTTCTATTGGCCCTCAACACACCATCTGTTTGGCTCACCGGCCACTGGAGTAGGGTTCTCATTCCTTGGTATAGGTATTGACACTGAGCTAGTGGCCTCATCAGATGAGGCTACTTGTTCATTCTGGGTGGACCCTGTGGCTAACTTGGCATTGGACCCCGAAGTATGAGCAGACTCGGACCCTGAAGCATGGCTAGACTCAGAGCTCGAAGCATGGGCAAACTCAGAGCCAAACATAGACCTAGTAGCTGAACTGGAAGCAGCCCCAGTTGGTGACCCGATCAGTGTGTGCTCTTCATCAGACTGGGAGACAGTGACTACGTCGGGAATCACCTTCCGGGGGGTGTCTCTGGTGGCTCGGGGTGCAGTGGGAGGAGTCCTTGTGTTGAGAGGAATGTATGCTAGATATTTTGATGTGTCCGTGTCCTCATCGATTAACCTGAAGCTAGGAGCAACAGATTTTGACTTGCCCTGTTTTGAGTAGGTGACTAGCTTCTTGGGTGCCATCGTACCTCTGGAAGCGATATTAGTGCCAAAACTAACTATAAACACACTTGAACGAATTTTAAAACTAAAAATGAATAGTAACAAAGACCCAAAAAAATTTCAGACAGTGGCTACAATGGTCATCCATGGAGGGGACCTACAGTCCGTAAACTGATCCACGGTCTGTGGAACCCTTCCGTGGATCATAGGACCAACTATATTGGTCACAGATGGAAATCACGGATGTGTAGAATGGTATATAGATCAATTTATGAACCGTAGTCCACCTCCGTGGTTTCACACTTTGTGAAATTTATAAGTGCATCCAACCACGGACCTGATCTACGATCCGTAGACGGGGTCTCGTAGATGGGATTTGTGCCAAGTTTCAGACATGGTTAAATTTCTAGCCCACCTATTTGACCATTTTCAACAGCATCCTAGTCTAACCATGCATTTCAATATTTAATCATGCTAGTTAGTCATTCTCATGATTCTGATTGATCATGTTAACAAGTATTTGAAGACAAACTTTAGAACCCTAAGTCGAAACTTACATTTAGACTTATAATCTCGTATGAAAAAGCAACACAATCACTATCTATCGTTCCAAGGGTATTGTAACTTCCAATTTTAGAATGGAATTTCATCTAACAATTACCCAAGGTCAAGACCCAGTCTCTGACTTTCTATAATCTATCAATGAATCAAAATTCAAAGTGAGGAGAAAGTCTATTACCTTACTAGCAATGAGAAATGGGGTGATTGTGTGATAAAACTAAGCTTTTCGGAGCGCCTAGTTTCACCGAACCCATACCACGGACCTTGTGGGGATTTTTGGAGAGGAAAGGGAATTTAGGATTTTGGGGAAAAGGAAGGGAAGATTAATTGGGGAGTGATGGAGTGATTATTGAGTGATTTAAGGAGTTTGGGAAGTTATGAAATGGTTTGGGAGTAAATGGAGGGAAGTGGAATGATTTAAAATTGGGGGATTTTAAATAGGAGGGGTCTGGGTCGGGTCAGGCAACATTAGGGTTTTGGACCCACGAGACCCCGTATACGATCCATGGGTCGATCTATGGTCCATAGATTAGGACCGTAGATCACTCTGACACTTGGACGGACTTACCTGGGATCTACGGACACTATCCACGGTCCGTGGATGGATCGACGGACCATCGATGGGGTCCGTAGACCTCTGCACCAGACCATTTTCTGCAGAACTTTCATAGCGTACCTACACATATAGCAACCATTAGGCTATTCTTTTTACATTTTCTAGACACTTTTTAGACACTAACCCTATGCTAATTCTAGCCAACAAAAAAAAAAAACTAAAACACCTATCTAAATTAATACAGAGAATCAACTAAGCACAAAAACTGCTAGATGGAAAACAAAAAACCTATCGTTAGCTAGATTGTACATCTTGGATTGCCTCCCAAGCAACGCCTGATTTAACGTCGTGGGAAGACGCATGCCTCTTGATTACTCAGACTTTATAAAGATGATAGGCCTTCACAACCTCTTGCACACTTTCTGCGTTTCCCAAATAGATCTTGATCCTTTGCTCGTTAACCATGAACCTTGTTTCGTCACTGTTCTCAAACTCAACTGCTCCATGGGGAAGCACTTTTGTGAGCAAAAATGGCCTGGTCCATTTGGATTTGAGTTTGCCCAAAAACAAGCGCAACCTAGAGTTGAATAGAAGCACAAGATCACACACAACAACTTCCCATTTTTCGATTCTTTGATCATGATACCTCTTCATCTTCTCTTTGTACAAGGCTAAACTTTCATAAGCTTTTAGGCAAAACTCATCAAGCATATTCAAGTCATTTATTCTTTTATTAAATACGGCACTCCAATCCAAATTAAGCTTTTTCATCGCCCACAAAGCCTTATGCTCTAGCTCTACTGGTAAATGGCAAGATTTCCCATATACTAGTTGGTAAGGAGACATACCTGTGGGAGTTTTATATGCAGTTCGATAGGCCCACAGAGCATTATCAAGCTTCCTTGACCAATCCGTTCTATTAGCATTTATAGTCTTCGCCAAAATCTGTTTGATCTCTCTGTTGGACACTTCAACTTGCCACTAGTCTGCGGATGGTAAGGAGTGGCTACATTGTGGCGGACACCATATTTTTCAAGTAGCGCCTTGAACAACTTATTACAAAAATGGAAACCTCCATCGCTGATAATCTCCCTGGTGTACCAAATCTAGAAAAGATATTCTTTTTCAAGAACGCGGTGACACTTTTACCTTCATTGTTGGGGAGCGCAACTGTTTCCACCCACTTCAATACATAATCAACCGCAACAAGAATATACTTCATCCCATGTGAACTCACAAATGGACCCATAAAATCAATGCCCCATATGTCAAACAACTCTATCACCAATATAGGATTCATAGAAAGCTCTTGCCTCTTTGAAATCCATCCTTCTCTTTGGCAACGATCACAAGACTTGGCAAAATCATGAGCATCTTGGTGGATAGTAGGCCAGTAGTACCCACACTGCAAAATCTTATGTGCGGTTCAAATACCACTATGGTGCCCACCAACAGGCGATGAATGACATGCTTCAAGTACACTCAACATCTCAATCTTGGGCACACAGCGATGAATAATTCCATCAGCACAACTACGATACAAGTAAGGCTCATCCCAAAAGAATTTCTTCACATCATGCATAAACTCTTTCCTTTGGTGAAAATACAAATTCGGGGGCATAATATCGCTTGCCAAATAATTAGCAAAGTCTGTGAACCAAGGAATCAGATCATAAGAAGCAGCCAATACCTGTTCATCTGGAAAAGCATTATTAATATCAGCCCTACCACCAAACTTTAGCATAGCCTCTTCCACTAATCTGGACAAGTGATCAGCAACTTGATTTTCAGTCCCCTTTCTGTCTTTTACCACAAAATCAAACTCTTGTAGCAATAATACCCATCTAATCAACCTCAGCTTTGCATCCTTCTTTGCCATCAAATATCTCAATGCAGAGTGGTCAGTGTGTACTATGGCCTTGGTACCAAGCAAGTAGGATCGAAATTTCTCAAATGCGAGAACCACTGCAAGAAGCTCTTGTTCAGTCACAATATAATTCTTCTGGGCCACATTTAGAGCCTTGCTAGCATAGTAAATAAGGTGAAGAATTTTTTCTCTCCTCTGTCCCAATACCACACCAAGCGCCACGCCACTTGCATCACACATTACCTCAAATGGTTGTCCCCAATTCGGTGAAATAATGATAGGGGCAGTAACTAACTTCTCTTTCAACTCTCCAAATGCTCTAAGACAAGCATCATCAAAATAGAACTTACACTAATTCTCGAGCAGTTTGCACAAAGGATGTGCAATTTTTGAGAAATCTTTGATGAATCTCCTGTAAAAATTTGCATGCCCAAGAAAACTCCTCACACCTTTTACAGAGATAGGTGGGGGAAGTTTATCTATTACTTCAACTTTCACTTTATCTACCTCAATGCCCTTTTCAGAAATTCTACGACCCAGAACTATCCCTTCTTTCACCATAAAGTGGCACTTCTCTCAATTCAGCACCAGGTTGCAATCTTCACACCTTTTAAGTACCTCAACCAAATGATTCAGACATCGATCAAAAGAGTCACCTACCACAGAGAAATTATCCATAAATACCTCAATAGTGTCCTCCACCATATCAGAGAATATCGACATCATATAATGCTGGAAGGTCACTAGAGCATTGCACAACCAAAGGGCATCCGTTTGAAGGTGAAAGTCCCATAATGGCAAGTGAAGGTGGTCTTCTCTTGGTACTTCGGAGCTATAGAAATTTGATTGTAGCCCGAATAACCATCAAGAAAACAATACCAACCATCACCAGCAAGTCTATCCAACATCTGATCCATGAATGGCATAGGAAAATAGTCCTTTTTTGTCCAAGCATTTAGCTTTCGGTAGTCCATGCAGACTCTCCATCCAGTCACGGGCCGCATCGGAACAAGCTCGTTTCTCTCATTAGGAACCATAGTAATCCCACCTTTCTTAGGCACACATTGAACAGGGCATACCCAACTACTATCTGCAATGGGATAGATAACTCCAGCATCCAACCACTTGATGATCTCCTTTTTAACTACCTCCTGCATAGGTGGATTTAATCTTCTTTGGTGCTCAATACTAGGTTTGTGATCTGGCATAAGTTGTATTTTGTGGGAACAAATATCGAGAAGAATTCCAATAATATCCGCAATAATCCACCTAATAATAGCTCGCTTGAACCTCTTTAATACAGTCACCAAGCACTTTACTTGTCTCGCATTTAGATCTACCGCAATGATGACTGAAAAAGTTTTATCTCTGCCCAAGAATACATACTTCAAATGTAGTGGTAGAGCCTTAAGCTCCAATTTCGGTGCCTCCACAATAGATGGTCTCGCTGGTGGGGACTCACGATTCTTCATGTCTAACTCATACTTTTTTTTGTTTTGACTAATATTCACACCAATTGAGTGCAGCTACCAACTCATCGTACTCTTCAATACCATCACTATTGAAATTTATCATAATTGCTACTAGTGCCCCAACACCGAGTCGCTCTTCAAATTGACTTCTGCTCCACTCTCAACTCTGTTACCGTTTGGAGCTCACCACTCTGCTTCATGGACCTACAAATATTAAAAGTTGTTTCTTCATTGTTCAGTTTGAACTTCATCTGTCCCTTATCCATATCAACCAATGCACGATCTGTGGCAAGGAATGGTCTCCCAAGGATGATGGGAACATCAAAATCAACCTCATAGTCAAGAATCACAAAATCCAATGGAAAGATAAACGACTCCACTTTTACTAGCACATCATGGAGTACACCAATGGGCCTTTTCACAGTATGATTGGCCATAAGTAGCCGCATCGTAGTAGGCTTTGGATCCCCTAGACCCAACTTCCTATAAATAGACAATGGCATGAGGTTGATGCTAGCACCAACATCACACAATGCCTTGGAAAAGTGTAACAACCCTATAGTACATGAGATCGTGAAAGCACCAGGGTCTTCCTTCTTATGCACAAGAGATCTTATAGCAACAGTGCTACAATGCTGCAATCTATCATCATCTTCAAAACTCGCAGACCTTTTCTTTGTCACCATATCTTTCATAAACTTTGCATACCCAGGCATTTGCTCCAAAGCTTCAATTAGAGGAACATTAATGGAAATATGCTTCAACACAGTAATAAACCTGCGATATTTACCATCTTTAGTCTTCTTCACTAACCTCTATCGAAAAGGTGGTGGAGGTCTAGGTATGGGGACCACTTTCTGAGATATCTCCGTTTCTTTCTCTGTCGTAGTTTCAGACTCTTATCTAGCCTCTACCACATCATATTCTTTTCCAATCTCAACATCCACCACAGACGGCATAGGTGGATCTATGGTTTGCTTACCCCCTCGAGTAGTAACTGCCATACAATGACCATCATTCTTTGGATTTTGCATGGTGTTGCTAGGAAGAGTGCCAGGTTGACGTGGGTTCACAGTAGTGGACAACTAAGTCATCTACTGCTCTAGATGCTTTATTGACACTGCATGGGCATCAACTTTTTGACCAATACCAGACAAGTCATTTCTTATCTCTTTCACATTTTCATCAGTAGCATCAAACCTTCTCATCATCTTATGCATCATATCTTCAATACGCGCCATATTGCCTCTAGCTTCCTTAGTACTAGATTCCCAATTTTGAGGGGGAACATAAGGTCCAACCCGATCGTTTCCGTTGCCATAGTTTTTCCGGTTGTAGTTGTTGTCACGATTGAAGTTCCCACCCCGGACATATTGACTCTCTCGGTTGTAATTGCCGTAGTTACAACCTTGGTTTCCTTGACCTTGGCGCCAATTTTCCGTGTTGGATCCTTGGGCGTTTGGTTGAAAACCCCCGTCTGATCATTCACTGCATAAGCATCCTCTTCATAGTAACACTATTCAACTGGTGGTGGCGTTCTAGTCAAGTAATTCACATCATTTACCTTCTCTGCACCTACGCTCACATGCTTCAATACCAACCCCAACTTGGTCCTCATCTAAGCCATCTCCTCACGAATCTCCTCTGTAGACTGGTTGTTCGTAGCATGAACGGCAAATGTGTTTCTCCCAGTATCCGACCTCCTAGTGCTTCATGCTTTATTGTTGTGAGAGTTCTTCTCCAATTTTTCTGCAAGCTACACATATGTGCACTCACCATATGATCCTCCAGCAATAGTATCATGCACTTCTTTATTGTTGTCATCTTAACCTCGATAGAAATATTCCTTCAGCGACTCATCATCAATATGGTGATTCGGAACACCTCTTACAAATGTAGTGAATCTAACCCCAAGAACTACTCACAGACTCTCCAGGTAATGCTACAAAATTATTGACTTTGTCTTTGTGATTTAGCTTTTTGGACACTGGATAATATCTTGCTAAGAACACATCCGTCAGTTGGTCCCATGTATATAATGAGTTATAAGGAAGCTCAGTGAATTATACAGCAGCATCGCCTGTCAGTGATAGAGGGAACACTCGCAACCTGATGACATCCATATCCAAGTCTGGTCGATCCACATAGCTCTTGCGAACCGCCCTTAGCTTGGCTATGTGAGCATGTGGGTCTTTCGATGGTGAACCCGAGAATAAGCCCCTCGCTGTAAGCATCTACATCAAACTACTGGTCACTACAAATGTGTGCCCCGGAGGCAAAGGGGGTAGGACAAGAGGTCCATCTGAGTCAATAATGTTTACGTTGCCTCTATAGTTCTCATACAGTTGAGGGCCTGGTGGGCCATGCACTCTCACTGCATCTCCTAATTGATTTTCAGCTAGAACCTAGTTTTCTCCACCAACCACCCTCAAGGGTTGCAACTCAACCTAGTCACCTAGGTTGCCTCCGATAGGATTAACTTGAACTCCTTGATTGTTCATTCTTTGCAAAGTTTAATTCAACTCTGGGTCGTAAGGAGTAAATGGTTCACCTTGGCTCCGTGTAGTTGGTATACACTAGAGTCAGAACCTGAGAGAGACAAAAAAAAAATGTCAAACTAGGAAATATTTGACTAATATTCAATAATGTAGTTAAATTAAATCTAAAAGCCAAAAATCCCCGGCAGCGGCGCCAAAATTTGCTACGCTCAAATTACACCTCCCTAAAGAAGCATAAGCAGTCGTTATCAAGTAAAGAATTCAACTTGTAGGTTGGGGTCAATCCCTCGAGGAAAATGGTTTAGAATTTAATTTAACCAACAATTATATTTGATTAGTCAAATTACTTCCAGAAACAAGTAATTAGGGGGGGGGGGGGTTGTGAAACAAATTGTAAGAATCCAATAAGTAATGAGTAATCAAAACTCAATTTTGGTTGTTATCAAGATGAGAGAAATAACTAAGGTATACGTGTTCCCCACAAGCTCATAACGCAATAATCCTAGTAATAGAAATCCTTTCCTAGTGTACTACATGCAAAGTGATAAATTAGGTATCTCTAACTCATTGGTCCGATATCTAGAGAATTTCACCCCGCACCTTGGTTCGGCTACGTGTGTATAATTTACTAACCCTTACCTTTACCTAATATTAGACATCATTATCAATGTTTGGCTTAGTTATTACTTCGCATCAATCGACACTAGCCTATTAGATAGTATCACACTAAATCTATGTTGATAATTCTTTTTTTGTTGATTACCTCCTTGGTCCGGCAAGTAGCAACAAGGCAAGTTCTAACGCATGCACTCGTTAAAAAGACTTCTAAACGAAAGAATTATCAATGCATGCAAAACACTATTCAAGAATTGCTTATTTACTATTCATACTTTGTTAATCACTCATGGTTCCCACAACCCCAGTTGTGGAGTTTAGTTACCCATAATCATATGAACACAATTCATTATTTTGTATGAAAGAATTGTGAACTTACGTAAGAAGAATAATAAACCCAGAAATTCAACTTGAATTGCAACACCAAAATCTTCAAAACAAACTTAAGAAATTAAGAATTGCTAAAGTTGCAAGTTAATCTCCCAAGTCAAGAACTAGAATAAAATAATAATGTCTAACCCCCAAAAACGAGGTTTACATACCTTATTTATAAAAAAACAAGTCCTAAATTAAAAGGGAAAAAAATAAGGAAAGTTTGTTCAGGCACGCGTCTTCATTCCACGAGACTGACTCATGGACCGTCAATGGATCTACGATATGTGAGTCCCTTCCGTTAGCCAAGACTTGGAAAATATTTCAGCTTCCAAAAATTAGCTTCTCTGAAGCAAACGACGGAGTTGCAGTACGGATCATAGATTGATCTACGGTCCTTCAATCCCCTCCGTAGCTTAATACTTAGAATTTTTCAAACATCAGGTGCTGGAACCCTTGCAGTATCAATATACGGATCAACAGTACGGATCTACGGACCGTCAATGGCCACCGTGGTTCCACACTTGGTCAAATTTCCCTGATTTGCCTTCCATGCCTTGCCTGCTGATCTACGACCCATCTACGGAGCGTCAATGGACCTATGATCCATAGATCACCTCCGTAGATGCCTTTTTCTGCATTTCTTTCAACTGTCTCTTTACTTCCGCGCCTGAACATCTTTCCTGCAAAATATGATAAAAACCAATACAAAAAGGCCCTAGACACACACAATTTGTAAATGAAATGTATTAGAAATACCGTAAACTCACGGTATATCAATTACATCAATCGTTGGTGAACGTTCAGTGTGGACTGCAAGGATCAACTTCTGAAACTTTCGTAGTTGAAATTTGTATTCATGGAATGTATTAGGGCCTATTGTATATCCTCCAAGGGATTAAGCCTCAAACTTTTGAAGAATTAGGTATGCGCGCTTATGACATAGAGTTGAGCATTGCAAGTTATGGAAATATATCACATGATTTTTATCCAAGAGAAGAAGTTGTAAAGGTGTATCATTTTTCTAACTTTGACATTCCTATGATTCTTGATAAGCTTCTAACCAATTAAGTCATTTTAATCCATGATTTGGATTAGATTAGTTTGTTTTTTCCCTTTTAAAGAATTGAATTTCAATTATTTGACTTTTACAAATTCAAATACAAAATATGTACAAATACAATTTAACGAATTTGATAGGTTCGGAGAAGTAAATACATCTAATTCTAGAATGTTTTTTAGAAGGTGGTTTAGTGTCACAAAATAAGAAAAGAAAACATAGAATGAATATATAAGGGCTATACTTATCTATTTAGATTGAAAAATAGTTTTGTTACATTAAATGGAAAAGGTTCAAAAATGGCTTTACAGTATTAGAAATGTTTCAAAAAATGACCTCAAAATATTGAAAATGTTTCAAAAATGTCCTCCTTTCACTTCTTGGATAAAATTTGCCCCTCCTTCCATCTATTGAATAAAAAATATCCTTAACCTATCAGAAATGATTCAAATTTGCCCCTCATTCTACCTATTAGATCAAAAATATCCTTAACACATTAAAAATAACTCAAATATGTGAAAGGAAATCTAATTTAATTAGAACTAGAAATCAATTTCCTATATTATTTAGACATGAGTTAAATAAATATCAAATTTTATAAATTTGGATTTCTACTCCAACATTGAATTATTAGTCCAACATTTCCCTGTAATTCAAAGTGAAAAGAAAATAAAAGAAATTGTATTTTATAAGGCCTAATCTCATCAGCCTCGCTAGAGCGGCCATGCAACTGCTATAGTAGCAACTCTGTAAAGGTAAAATTTCCGCTATGGAGGGCTGATGTCAAACTAAATCAAATTAAAATTTCATCATGTCACCCTAAGTTAAATTGGAAATGTAATTCAAATTTCTTAAAGGTTCCACACTATATGTCGGTTGAATAACGATAAGATTGATCATTGCAATAGATACCAATAAATTCATTATTCGTCCCCGAGTGATTTTAAGACGGAAGAAAGAAAGGACGATCGCAAAATTCTACCGCCTAATTTTTACACTGTCAAGAGATAATTGAATCCCTATGTGAACCATAGAAAATTACCACCCTCCGAGTACCCAGGTATACTAGGGCCTTATTAAGCATCAATTTACGAAAACTATATGAACGAAGCAACAAAAACTTTTTCCGTCCACCAATCTGGACCCCACTATAGCAAGAATAATTCCTCTATAAAAGTATCGTTGTAGTGGCTACTCAGTCGCTATAATGACATAACGGGACTCAGAACCAGAATAAAGGGGAGAGGAATGGATTTTTTGCCCATTATCTACTCTTTTACTTCAAAAACTCACTTTTTTCTCTCCCGGTCACTCCATTTTGAACGTCAATACTAAGGTAATAATGATTTACTTGCCCTTCTTACTTCAATTTACGCATAGTGATTATCTCATGCTAGAATTTTGTTGAGTAGAATAGAGTTTGGGTTGATTTTTTGAATTTTTGAAAATGAGGTTCTAATTTGGCGAATTTGTTGAAGCATAAAGGTTTTCTTTACATTTAAAATGCTCATATAACATTCTGGACGTAAGAATTACATAATATAGGGCTAAAAGAGGATCCAAAATGGGGAGGAAATTTGAAGGGTTGTTCTTTGTTTGAAACTTAGATTCAGACAACATTTAGTAGTTATAATGTAGCACCCCAGAAAAATGGTAGGTTAAACTAGAGCCTAAACATAAGGTTCAAAGTCATAAAATGACTCCCCAAATTTTAGTAAGTCATTTAAGGTTGAAATAAGGTTATTTGAGTCAAGACCAAGGGACAAGTGCCAAAGCGAAGGGGCCAAGCCAAGGCCAAAGGCCAAGACTGCCCCTAACTAAGAGCACACTGCCCCACTTTCACGAAAGGGACCACGGGTCATTGTCCACTCCACGACTCGTGGAGGTGGTCGTGAAGGTCCCTTGGCCTTGGAAAAGTGGCCACCCAAAACCTTAGCCACTGCCTCAACTTCACGGAAGGGACCACAGCTCATGGTCTTGACCACAGTTCGTGGAGCCCTACATGAAGGAGACTTGGGCATGGGGGATTGGGGGCATGAGGTAGCCTATCTACTGCCTCACCCCTCACGAGCAGGACCATGGGTCATGGTCCACTTCATGGTTCGTGAAGGGGCTCGTGAACATGCCTTGGACAAATGAGCCTTGTGCTCCAAAAACATGGCCACTGCCTCACCTTCATGGGCAGGACCACGGGTCGTGGTCCACACCATGGCTCGTGATGGTGGCCTATGGTCCCTGACGAGGTGACTTAAATGTGGGTTAGTTAGGTCATTTCCTTTTTAGTCCAATTAAAGTGGGGTTGTTTTGGGTATTGTTAGGGGAAGTATATAAGATGTTTTTAAGTCAAAATCCATTATTCTAAGTCATAATACCCAAACACCTAATTGAAATCAAAAACTTCCTCCTCTCTCAATATTTCTCTCTCTAAACTCAAGGAAGAAGAGAGGAGCCATTGAAGCTAGGGTTTGTGGATTCCAAAGGTTATTCCCCAAATTTCTTGGAGTTTCTAAGTCAAGGTATGTATGCTTTTCATCTTTGGGTAGCTATCACCCAAAGAGCCCCTTCAAAGTATGTTTTTAAGATTCCAAATCCCCCAAACCTAGGGTTTTCAATCTATGACATGGGTCTCCTTCTAAAACGTTTTCAATTGTTTATTATGGTTGGATTAATGAAGTATTGATGTTTGATGATGAAAATCTCCCTTGGACCCATGATTCCTCCTTTTTTCTAAATTGTGAACTATGGTATGGCTTGATTGATGATGGGAGCTTGGCAATTGATTATGTTTACATTGATTAAGTTGTTGAATCATGATATCCCTCTATCTAATGTGGTAATTCTAGAAGTTAGGGTTGATCTTGATTGATAGCCTTAAAGGACAACTTGTTAGGGTTTATACATGTTGATGAGGATTGTATATGAACTTATGATTTACTTAGATAGTGATGATCCTATGACTATTGTGTAATTGTGGTATTGATTCAAGAACCCTTCTTCCCTATACCCTTACATTTGATTATGCATGAAGTATGTATGTATGTATGTTTATGATAAGCTTGTTGTGTTGATTGAAAGGCCATTATCATGAACACACTATGAATATAATGTGAAAGGTTTACTCACATGTTGATGATTCTAAGGTTGAAAGGAAATTCTCACCTAATGAATCTATGAGCTATTATGATGTATGTTGGGTTGAGTGCCTAGTGCATTCTCTCATAACCATGAACTTAAGTAAAGACTTAATATGAATTCTAAAGGGAATTATTCTTAGCACCGAGTGGATATGAGTATGAGATGGGTTCCTTCACGCTAGTAGTTGGGTTCCCAATATGGTTATCTCATGATATGGAAACCTCCACGTTAGTAGTTAGGGTTTCTAGTAGCAATCTCATTATCCCATAACTATGTGCTCACATAGGTCTTTAGCTAGTGGATCCACCTAAGCTAAGAGTATGGTTCTAAATAGGCAAGTAGAACAACCCCTTTTTAGTGTAGGGGTAGAACACCGAATTCCATGTAGCTCACATGGTCTATGTCGGTTAAGGCTATTGTCCCTATATGATATGAATATGAACTATGATAAGAACATGGACTTTAATTATGACTTCTTAAGAGGTACTACTTAGTATGAGTGGGGGTATGGGACTTCACTTATGCATTGCACAAGTAGACTTTAAGAGGGGTTATGGTGAGGTTCTTTTATGTTATGAAGACTTATGGATTATGTATGTAAGATATGTAGGGATGTTAAGGTTGACTTTACTGGTTACAAGTTATGAACATGAATGACTCCTTACTTATGTATATTGGTTATGGATGAGGCAAAAGTAAGATATGTATGTTGTTGGTGACCTAAATGTGATACTTAGCATTTGTAGGGTTATGAGATCTTACCTTTGCATTGCACTAGTATGGCTTTGGGTTGCTTATATGTTTGTTTGACTTATGTTTCTTCATAAATGTGCATAATGGCTTTTAAACTTGATAAATGCACGATTTCAACTAAATGTCCCTTTTATGCATGTTTTAAGGATTTTTATGCATGGCTTCCATACTTAGTACATTATTTGTGCTAACCCATATTTTCTACATTTGCTATGAGTGTAGGTTCTAGTCGTTGAGATGTACTTCTTCCTTCAAGTGAAGCTTGGGTTGACTATTCCCTAAGCTTGGTGAGTCCTCATGGTTCGAGGACAAGACATTATTTATTTCTAGCTTCTATTGTACTTTCTATTTTTAAAACTTTATTGATGTAAAGGGATTTGACCCTAATTGTATTCTCTATTGTACTAGATGGTGATTGAGACAAGGTCTAGACTCTTATTTTCGTTTATGAAAAAAAAGTTGGCTTCGATTGTAAAAGTTCTAAATTTTTCCGCATCATTTCTATGACTTTATGTTTATGATTATGCTAAGAGCTTGTATGAGACCCCTTCGGGGTCAAGTAGACCATGTTATGTCTAGGGGGTACCCCTGGGTCTGACATATAATTCCCCAATTTTAGCATGTAGCAATAGTAGGGTATTTTAGTGTCACGATCCATAAATAAACGTGATGACACTTATTTATTCCCATTAAGACAAGTCAACCTCAACCCAACGAAAACAAAATAAAAAGCGGAAAGATAAATCAAAAACAAAATAAAAGCGGAAAACTTATTCATTCTATTAACACCCCAAAACCTGGTTGTCATGTGTATAGGCCTCTAATACCAAAAGTGCGAAATTAAGAAATAAGTACAAGTCTCAACCTTTATTTCTCAAATAGAACAAAGCATAAACAAAAGGGAAAAGAGGGTCCACCTGGATGACAAACATTTACCTCTCAAGTCCTTCAATAAGCCTCGAAAAGTAGGAGAAGAAGAGCAATCACGCTATACCGGGCTCGGAACCTACACAGGTGTAGAAGTAAGGACTGAGTACCAACAACAAGGTACCCTGAAAGCAACCTAACAAACAAGGCATCTAGTTAGAAATTGAATACTCTTTTCATCCCAACCAAACCTCCTCAAACTACAACCTACACAGAAATCAATCCAACCTTCTGCAATGCATAAGTCACATGGCTTAATAATCACAGTTCAATAGTAACAATTCAACAACCAAACGAATCAAGTTAGTAAATATCAATGTCAAATAGATGAACCACACGTAAAAAGTGCATCAATCCCAATTAACAAGTAAGTCACACATAAACGTCAAAATGCATCAAATCACAATAATCAATCTCTTGTTGAAACCATTTCCCATCATTCTATATCAAATCACTAGTCAGAACCATTTTCTATCGACTTTATATCAAATCATTAGCCGGACCCATTTTTCATTGGCTTTATATCAAATCACTAGCCTAAACCATTTCCCACCAGTTTTATATCAATTCACTAGACCAAAATGACCTTGGTATCATAAATATTTACCGAAAATGACCTCGGCATAATAGCACTTGCCGACAATGACCTCGACATCATAAACATTTGTTGAAAATTAAATTGACATCATAATTATCACATATTTCATCATGGTTTCAAACAATCAATGAACACAAGTAATATCATACCACATGAAGGAGACAACAATTCATGCAATTCAAGTCCACATTGATGCTACCAAGCATTTCATCAATCAACCAATAAGGGTCACAACAAGGCAATTCGCATCATCATGATCATCACCTAGCCTTTTCATTTAAACTCCTTTTTAATCATTAGGATTTATCAAGTGGATAATTAACCATTCACCTCATTCCCATTATTCCCAACACACAAACAACGAAGAAAATACATGAATTCTACTAGAAAACAAGGTTTAGCAGATCACTTGACTTAAATCAATCAATTAATCACTCCAAGAGTTGAGTCTTCCCCTTCCAATCAATGTCAAAAGATACACAATCTATAACAATTAGGTATTCACAATAAATTTCCTAAAACAGTAATACTCACATCAATTTCTTTGAAAGATAGGTCAATCAACTTACAACGCAATTCCAAAAATAAGGTTTGAATTCGAAAATCAACACTTAAAAATAATACTTAGGGATTTAGGAACTCATTGGTGAAAATCATTTCAAAAAAGGAATCAAAACCAGTTCACAATCTCCATTTTAGTTAAGAACTTAAGTTCTTGAAAAAACCTTGTCATTTACCAATCAAAATCTCAAATTTTGATGTTAAAATCCATAAATAATCAAAGGGAAATGAAGTTTTAGGGTTACAAGAGCTTACTCAAATGATTTTGCATGAGAAATCTTTTTTAAAATTTCCCCCAAAGATTTTTCAAGCTCAAAAATGAAAAATGGAGCTTAAACCCCTGAAATTTTCAAACATAAACCCATCTTTGGTATCGCCAAAGAGACCTTGGGTTTGCAAAAGCGAACCCTGCGAAAGTGTAGACCTTCGCTTTCGCGAACATCGCGATCCTGACCTATGTTTCGATTAAGCGAACCCCGACTAACTAAGACCCTTCACTGTTGCGTCCAAAAGCACACACAAGTGCACGTGGTCACTGTTACAACGACTCTTTCGAGTTTGGATTATCAAACCCAAAGGACTTCAAATCAACAAATACTAAATTTAATGTATCTAAAATAAATTTACTTATGCGACAGTCGATTTCAGGAATTTGTTCATATCTACTAAATTGAACAATCTCAAATATTAATTAGTACAATTAAATAGTTTCAAACAAGGGAATTTTGCAATTTGGGAAAATATTCCAGGGTTGTAGCATATACTGATTTCAAGCATAATAATAACTTATCCTATTTATAGTCTAAAAATAGAACACGTGGTGAAAATCTAGCACCTAGGTCCGCGACACGGACATGTTCCCTCGCTGTATATTGTGAACAGATCAAACCAGTCTGCAATGCACTACCATCACGTACTCCTCTGTTAAGCTAAATTGTTTTCCACACGATGGCTTCAGCTCTGTGACGCGGAGTTGCTCCCTTACAGTGTATTTTTCCAACTTCTTGGTCATTCTCCTCAGCAACTTCGACTTCTAATCTCCGACCTTTTGCATGGTGCCCTTTTTAGCTCCTTTTTCTGTGCTTTTCACCCTGAAATATCTAATCATACTGGTTAGAGGAAACACAATCAATGGACTCTAAAATTTCAGTTCTGATTAGGAATTTTCTCTTAACCTTAGCTATATATATGGGATAAATTGGCTATTAGGCACATAAATATGCCTTAGATCAGCGACCAGAGTACCGTCTTACTTCCGCGGTCCTTGCAATCGTGAAGCACTCTTCGCGAAAGCGAAGCACACTAGTACCAGAAAAATCAGCCAACTCTCAAAACATCAAAAGGACCCTTGTGATTTGTTCGGAACCCCGTACAAGAAAACCACATATACTAATAGATTGTACTCGACGTTTCGGACTCAATGGAACCATCGAAACACTAATATGATGTCTCCTTGACTCGACATGCGTGAAAATAACAAAAAACTAACTTAATGCCTAAAAAGATAAAATAAGCTCATGACCTCTCAAAAATCAACCAAGACCTCACCTAAGCCTAAAATCAACCCCTGAATCCAACAGAACTCTTGGAATTCCGATCCGAATATCCATACCCTGAATTTTGAGCAAAGTCAACCCAAATGCTAAATTTCTACAATTTCACAACTTAAGACATCAAATCCTCAAAAAGACTCTTTGAACTACGACCGCTTACTCTTTGGATTTAGTTTAGAGAGTAGTTTGAGCATTATCAGTCGTACATCGATAATGATCAGTAGATTCTCATATTAGCGTATTTATTAGATGTTATTCGTTGACGTTGCACTTCAAATAACTGAAAAAATTAGATCACTTATGGATACATGGGGTTTGTGCACTAGGAGATTATGATAACCCCATTTACTAGGTCAGGCCAGGTCGGCCCATTAAATAAAATTAACTGACCCGAACCGAGCCGAACCTGATTCCCCCAATATGGGTCGGGTCGATACTGGCTGGATCGGGCCAAATCGGCAATTTTTTTAAAAGTCACCGTTCATTAATTATTAATTCAAAATTTTGAGTCAATTATTAATATAATGTATTGTTATCTATTTAATTTTGTAATAATTATAACTATTTATGACATTGTATTGATTACATATATATATATATATATATATAGAATACTTACATTATATCATATATATACTTCTAATATATACAAAATATACACATAATATATTATCTATTTTAGTAGAATACCTAAATATATATATATATATATATATATATATATATATATATATATATATATATATAATAGAATACATATATTATATTATACATATACTTCTAATAAATACTAAATATACACACGATATACTACTTAATATAATAGAATACTTACATTATATTCTATATATATATATATATATATATATATATATATATATATATAAACATAGCACTCACCCTAAATACAAGTAATAATATATATGTCATCTAGAATATATAAGAAAAGATTTAGGCCATACGAAAAACAGAGTATAATTAACCATGAATATCATTGGTATCTATTGAGAATAAGACACAACTATAAAGATATATATGACTTTCTAATAGAACAAAGATAGCTATATTTAGAACAATTAAGGTTATATTCAGATTTATTGACATCTTCACAAATATCATATATACACCAGGAAATAAAACAGATAGATTTACAAATACCTACTATAGGAGCTAAAGTTTATCACTATATAAAAGAAATTAGAATAGAAACACAAGATTGGAAAACCAGAACCTTATATTTAGCATAATAGGAAGTGTTAAGAGGTTAGAATACTTAGATTTAGAAATAGTTTTAGAAAAGAAATATCGAAGACTAAAATTTGGATCATCACTTAAGTGTAATTTCGCAGAAGGAGACCATATCTTACATAGTGAGAATCAACATTTAAATACTATTACAGATTTAATAAATTTAGCAGAACATAGTCAGTCTAAAGACGATAGATTTCTAAAGCTAATAGAGACCATAGAAAACCTGCAGCGTAAACAAAACAAATCATTAGAGAAAATAGAACAAAATTTCGACTTTCTAAAAAACCAACAACTAGATATAATTTCTAAAAATCTAATGATTTGTTTTGTTTATGCTGCAGGTTTTCTATGGTCTCTATTAGCTTTAGATATCTATCGTCTTTGGACTGTCTCTTATCAAATAACTGAAACTAATTTGTATTCTTAAACAATGTGCACCCGAAAACCTTCTCGCTCTGATACTAGTAAAAATATGTTTAAATATTACTAAAATTTATATCTAAAAATCAGATTGTGAAAAATAATATGAATGGGGATAATATATTTATTGTGAATAGGCTGCGTTTGTAAAAATATGTTGTAAAATCCTACTCAGTACTCCCTCTTCCTGCTCCGTTATCTTGTTTAGTAGTGATTCGTTACTAGTTCTATGTAATTTCTCCCAAATTACTCTTTTTTTACTCTGTTCATCTCTTTTCCTTAACCCATGTTCTTTAGCACCTGCTTCTCTAACCACACCTTGGGATACACAGTCCTTTCGATTCCCCAACCATGGCGGACTTTCAAATTACCTAGGTATTTACAGTTTAATCTATCGGGGTTACTAAGAAGATAAGAAAATAACGATTTACTAAGAGTAATTTAAACAGTATATGATCATCATAGCAATATAAACATCATATTAAACATTTATAATAATAGTACATAATAATACATACATAATACAGGGAGAAACTTACTAAGATCTAGAAAACTGATAACTACTTACGATAATGGTCGGAATGAGGTTTTCCTTTTCGGAGTCCCCATGACCTTGCAGCTACTTGAAAATTAAAACACTCACACTTATTGTACACAAACAATGCCATTTTTTTTTTTTGAAAGGGAAGGGAAATATGTGAAAGGGAAGGGGAATATGTAAAACTAACTAGAACTTAATATTTCTTCTTTGCTCGATGCTCTGCTTACTCTTTTTTCTCTACTTCTTTCTTCTTGCAAATGGTCTCTATTTATAGGAGTAGATCCGGATTTGAAGTTCAGATTTCAAATGTTGAAGATAATCTTTCTTTGATGCCGGGTGCTCTTTGGGCCCCATCGTCACATGGTTTTGAAAGACTATTTTCAAAATTATTGTCCTTTTTCTTGTCCGTTTTTTAAGAGTGAGTCCTGCTTCGAGGTAGCGGCCTCAGATGCTTCCGGCCAAGTCATTTTAGTTCTTCATTTTCTTTTGTTGATGATTATTGTTTCTGCATTTTTTTTATTGTTTTTAGGTATCCAAAATAGTGCACATAAAAATCGGAACGTTTTTACG
>JAJTWQ010000599.1:0-49340 GCA_029007595.1 Solanum commersonii
CTAGTTTTAGGGCCGTAACAATTGTTCGGCTTTATTCTATCCCACATGTTGAGTACCTTTCAAGTACCGATGCATACTCTAACGTTACATCTTCTCATGATGTAGGTTCGGTCACTTAGCATCCAGTTATGCTTAGATCGGTTTTAGATCTTTTTATCTCCAATATTTATGGTGAGTGCTCATTCTCAGAAAGGATGACATATGTCATGTCTTTTTTACTTTAGGTCTTTCAATTTTAGTTTTGCTAGATTTATAGGGTGTGTCCCCATTCTAGTCATCTAAAGGCTTTTATTCAAACATAGTTAGATTCTATATTACTTCTTTGGAGTTTGATCTTTCGGTTGTCATTAAATTCACAATTTATTTATTTAGATAGTAATGGGTATTCTCCATCATTTAAGTTATTAGATGTTTTAAGCTTCCGCACAATACTTTCTTACTTCAGTAATCTTTTAGTATGCTTATGATATGCCAGTTCATGGTTAACTTGGGTTCTCACGTTATCCTAGGTTTCGTATTTACATCTAGGGATAGCCTCTGGGAGTGACACACTTGACGGGTTGTGGTGCTCATGACGGCTCGTGAAGCCTGTCTTGAAGTCAATTCGTCAGCTTTAAAGTGAGGTTTCACCCCCAAAGTCATCCGTTAAGCACCACACGCCTAAACAAGCCAGGAGCTCCACACGGATCGTGATGTCGTAAATGAAAAAGTCTTGTCAAACGTAGAGCTTAGGTTCAACTTCAAATAGCCATATCTTTAGACAAAAATGAATTAGGTGGCCCATGACCTATCGAATTAAAGATAATTGGAGTCCTTTTTCCAACGCCACCGGAAGTTTTCTAGCATCCAAGATAGGAGTAAAAACTTATGCTCATTTTAGTGAAGCCTTGTCGAACACGTCATCTTCACGAGCTGCTTGACGAGCTTTGGCTCTCATGAGGCCCATAAAGCCATCTTGAAGCCACAGAATTTAAATTAAATTCGATTAATTTTTCCCTATGCATTTTTTGTTACTTGATTCTCCATATCTTGTTTAGACCTAGGGTTTCTAAAACCTTGGATATTTGTTGTGATTTAGGTGTTGTAGTATCCTTAATTGAAATAACATGTATATTGGAAAGTTTTCTTAATTCATTGTATAAAATTCAGAACCCTAGTTTGTATAAATTTTCTTAAATCATTAATTATACTTGCTAGGTTAGTTAAACAGACAATCATGTTCCAGATTTCAAAAGTTACATTATTAGTATATAAATGTTGCATTCTCAGATTTTATGTCAGTATTCGAGCTATTTAGTGTTTCAATTACATTTGTGTCATGTACATATACAGTAGGGAGTAGACGTATCACCAAGTTAGACTAGGGTTCTGCGTACCCTCATAGTTCCCGAACTATATGCCCCCATAGGATTTTAAGTCCCTACTGTTGGGCATCGATAGTCATGCATTTATACCCCTGGCAAGGTATATTGGGTCCTCTCGATGGGGCGTACACATCAGACTCCACGTTTAGCTCACGTGGTTTATGTCGATTAATAGTAGCTCCCACAGTCAGACTTTTAGTACATTTGTCCAAGTTTTCAAATATACTTCAGCATTCGATTCGGCATGTTAATTTCGTGATTTGTGCCCAGTCAGTGCATTCAGTTTAGCTTTTCAATTATGTCTCAATATTTACCATCTTGCTCAGTTATGCTTTGTTCAGCTTATATAAATGTGTTCATCTTAGTATCTATATCTTGCATGCTCAGTACACTCCAAGTACTGATGCATACTCTGCGTTACATCCTTTCATGATGTAGGTTTAGGTACTCAGCATCCAGATCACGCTTAGCTTGATTCTCGTTCCGCATTCAGAAACTTCACAGGTGAGTCCTTATACTTCGAGGACAATAGACATGATTTTCATTTTAGTCTTCTATTCGGTTTTTAGTTTTGTTAGAGTTAACTTGGGGAATGTGCCGGTTAACTCAACTCGGTTAGAGGCTTTTCAAACATAGTAGTCGTTGTGGCTTAATTGTTAAATGGTATTTCAACTATCTTTGGACTTCCATTATATTTTATATATTCATACTAGTTGAGTTTTTCCCACTTTAAGTTATCCATCATTTTAGTTACGCATAGTACTTGTCTCGATTGATTATTCTTAGTATGCTTGATCTATACCAGTCACTCGTTAGCCTAGGCCCCTGTTACGTCAAGGGGGTAGCCTCGGGGTGTGACAAACTTGGTATAAGAGCCTTAGGCTCAAGAGTCCTAGGATGTCTGAAAGTCGCACTAATTAGAGTCTCTTTAATGGGCGTGATGCGCGCCACATCTATGAGGGGGAGGCTACGAAGTGTTTTAAGAAAAACTTTACTTTCCTTCCTACTCTTTTCGTGCATGGGTATGATCCAACTTCTCCTTTCTAATCTATCGTTATGTATTTCAGGTCATGCCTCCTTGTAGAGCTAACACACAGAATGCTAATTCATGCAATGTTAGCATAAGTCCTCCAGTCCCGAAACATAAGGTTACGAACGCATAATTTTGGAATGTGATCTAGCTTTTGGCTTAGACTGTGGCCAATCAGAAAAATCAACAGGTCCCAGTTCCTACAAACACTAATGGTGGATCATTGCCGGTTAGAGGTTTGAGACTTTATTCGATGAAACTGTCTAAGTTTCTAGGCTCGAAGGTTAGTCAAGACCTGAAAACTTCATTGATGAGGTTACAAAAATTCTTGGAGTAATGCAACTTCATCGAACCGAGAGTGTTGAGCTAGCATCCCCTATCAACTTAAGGATGTGGTTCATATCTAGTTCACTCGAGTGAAAAGACAATAAGGGTCTTAGAAATAGCTCATGTGACTTAAGATTATTTTCTTGGAGCTTTTCTTGATAGGTTCTTCCCAAGGAGTTAAGAGAAACTAAGGCGCAAGTTTTATGAACTTGAAGTAGTGTTAAATGTCGGTCCAAGAGTGTGGGCTGAAGTTCACCCGGCTCTCCCGGGTATCCTTCACACACATGGTTGCCGATCCAAGGGAACAAATGAGTAAGTTCTTGTTTGGGGTATCGGATGCTGGTGGAAACCGAGGGAATGCTATGTTGTTAGGGGATATGGATATCTCCAAACTAATGACTCATGCACGAGAAAGTTGAGGGAGATAATCTTAGGAAATGGCTAGGATAACAAAAAGGCCGAACGGAAATTATGAATACTGCTGACAAAAGTCAGCGGTGGGAATCGCTCCCATTTTCACCAAATGTGCACGGCTGACACCTTCATTAACTAGTGTTCCATCCCCCAAGTTTCGACAGGATCGAAAAGGTAGAGCATCGGGCTCTAAGTATCATGGAAGTACTTTAGATAACTGGACTTTCCCAACTTCTCCATAGTGTGGTAAGAACCATCTGGGCGAGTGTCTTACAGGTAGACAGGGTTGTTTTGGGTCTGGTCAATCTGGCCATAAGTTGAAGGATTGCCCTTCTGCCATGCAAGGGCAAGGAGGTAGCAACAATAGGGCTCGGTCTACGAGCGCCGACAAGTCACCCAACTCGCAGGGTGCTTGCCTAGTATAGGTGGTGGGAGGCGCCGAGAACAAGTTGTATGCTCTCTAGGCTCGCGAGGACCAAGAAGATTCTCTTGATGTGGTCACTGGTACATTACAAGTCTTTTATTTATATGTTTATACATTGTTAGATTCAGGGGCTACACTATCTTTTGAAACTCCCTATATAGTAGTAAACTTCTGTCGAGTCCGAAACTCTCTCGGGAGCCTTTCTCGATCTCTACTCCCGTTGGTGACCCATTTTTAGCTAGATGGGTATACATAAATTGCCCTATCACTGTTTCTCAAAAATTCACCTCAACAAACCTTGTAGAGTTCGAAATGGTAGATTTTGATATCATTCTAGGCATGGATTGGTTACATTCTTGTTATGCCTCAGTGGATTGTAGAATTAGGATCGTTAGGTTTGGTTTCAAATAAGCCAATATTAGAATGGAAGGATAGTAACTCGGTGCCTATAGGTCGATTCATCTCTTACCTTTAAGGCCGGAAAAATGATTTCAGAAAGGGTATATAGATCATTTTGTTTGGGTTAAGGATTTGAACTCTAAAACCCCAACTTTTGAATCAACCCCTAGCAGTAAATGAGTTTCTATAAGTGTTCTCGAAGATCTTTTAGAAATTCCTCCCGAAAGGGAAATTGACTTTGGAATAGATCTCCTTCCCGTAGCTCTTGACCTATTTTGATTCCTCCTTACAAGAATTTCTCCATTCGAGCTTAAGGAATAAAAGAGCGGGTTGAAAGACCTTCTAGATAAGGGCTTCATCAAAACCCGATATCTCTCAGTGGGGTGCTCCAATGGTGTTCGGGAAAAAAAAGATGTAACTCTCAAAATGTGCACGGTGCTCGGTAGTTGAGCAAGGTCACAATCAAAGAATAAATATCTCATCCGTACCATTGATGACTTGTTCGACCATTTTCAAGGTGCTAGTTGCTTTTTTAAAATAGACCTCAAATCCGGCTATCATCGGCCCAGTTGAAAGATCTTTTGACATTAGAAGACAACGTTCAAAACTCGATAAGGCCATTTATGAATTTGTAATTATGTATTTTTGACTAACAAATGCTCTTGCGGCCTTAAATGGATTTAATGAACAGGGTGTTCAAACAGTAGTTGAACATGTTCATCTTTATTGATGATATCCTCATTTATTCTCGGAGTGAGGAAGAGCATACGACTCATCTTAGAGTTATTCTACAAACTCTCAAAGATCACCAATTATTCGCTAAGTTCAGCAAATGTGAATTATGGTTACGGTTGTTGGCTTTCCTTGGTCATGTGGTATCCAGCGAAGGGATCCGAGTGGATTCTCAGAAAATTGAGGCAGTGCAGTACTGGCCCAGACCCACCTCCCCACAGAATATCAAAAGTTTCTTGGGCTTAGCCGGTTATTATAGAAGATTTGTTAAAAGATTTTCATCCATAGCTTTCCCATCGACCGAGTTGACTCAGAAGAAGGTCAAATTTTAGTGGTCAGATGAGTGTGAGAAAAGCTTCTCAGATCTACAGACTAGGTTAACTACAGCTCCTGTCTTGAATCTACCAAATGGTTCAAATGGTTATGTGATTTATTGTGATGCATCCGGGGTCGGCCTAGGTTGTGAGTTAATGCGGCGAGTAAGGTCATAGCTTATACTTACGTATAGCTTAAGGTCAATGAGAAGAACTACCCGACTCGTGACCTCGAGCTTGCGGCCATAGTATTTTCCTAAATATTTGGATACACTACTTGTATGGTGTTCATGTTGATGTGTTCATGGATCATAAGAGCCTCAGTAGATGTTCACCCGAGAAGAGTTGAATCTTCATTAGAGAAGATGGCTTAAATTCCTCAAAGACTATGGCATAAATGTGCTTTACCATCGGGGTAAGGTGATGTAGTTGTTGATGCTCTCAACGGGTTGTCTATGGGTAGTGTATCACTTGTTCGGGAAGACGGAAAGAGCTTGACAAAGATGTTCACCGGTTTGCTCTCTTAAGAGTTTGCCTTGCGAGACACGTCGGATGGTGGGGTGATAGTTTAGAATGGATCGAGAATTTTCTTTGGTAGCGGAGGTTAAGGAAAAATAGGATAGTGATCTATATTACTTCGGTTGAAAGGTGCGGTTCATCGGTAGATAGTTGAGATTTTCTCCCAATAGGAGATAGTGTGCTTCGTTACTAGGGTCACTTATGTGTCTCTATCATCAAAGATAGAGGTCCTTAGTTTACCTCTCATTTATGGAAATCATTTTCGAAAGGTCTTGGTACTCAGGTAAATCTCAGCACAACATTTCATCCACAGATGGATGATTAGGCAGAGCGTACCATTCCGACCTTAGAGGACATATTGAGAGCATGCGTGATCGATTTCAAGGGTAGTTGGGATGATCACCTACCTCTCATAGAGTTTGCCTATAATAATAACTTCCATTCAAGTATTTATATGGCCCAGTATAAGGCACTATATGGGCAAAGATGTAGGTCCCCGATTGGTTGGTTTGAAGTAGGTGAAGCAGCATTGATTGGGACAGATTCAGTTCATGCGGCTATGGAGAAAGTCCAGCTCATCAGAGATAGAATAAAGACAGCTCAGAGTCGTCAGAAGTCCTATGCAAATGTGAGGAGAAGGGGCTTCGAGTTCAAAATAGACGATTGGGTTTCCCTAAAGGTGTCACCTATGAAGGGGTGATGAGATTTGGCAAGAAAGAAAAGCTCAGTCCAAGATATGTAGGTCCTTACAGAATCCTGAAAAAGGTTGGTAATGTGGCTTATGAGTTATAGTTGCCAGCAAAACTAGCAGTGGTTCATCCAGGCTTTCACATTTCCTTGTTGAAGAAGTGTGTGGGTGATCCGGCATCAATAGTACCATTAGAGAGTGTGGCTGTGAAGGATAGGCTAACTTATGAAGAGGTACCAATTGAAATTCTTGACAGTCAGGTTCTTAGGTTAAGAAATTAGGAAGTCACTTCAGTAAAGGTTTTATGGAGGAGCCGGTCCATAGAAGGAGCTACTTGGGAAAGGAATACCATGATGGCCAATTATCCTCACCTTTGTCCTACCGATTCCATTTCAGCTTCAGGTAATAGTTCCACTCCAGTCTCTTAGTTTACTCCTGTGTAAATCAGTCTCAGTAACTTGTTTCCTCAGTTATCCTTGTATTTAAGCATATTTGTATGTTCATGGAAATCAGTTCAGTTAGATATCAACTTCTAGTAATTGGTGGTAGGGATTGCAGCTCCTTCCCTCCATACTCAGTTTCATTAGACTTTATTCAAGGACGAATGACCCCAAAGGGAGATATTGTAACACCTCAAAAATCAAAACTAAGATTGAACAAGAGATAAGGGCAAACCACAGAGGGGGTCCACGTGTTGTGAAGAGGACCACGACCCGTCACCCTACTTGTGGTTATGCACCCAATAAAAAGTGAAAGACCACAAACCACTAAACGACTATGGAGCTCTAAACGAGCGTGAAGTGGCCCAAGAGGGGACACGGAGACCAACATGGCTCTTGTGAAGTACCACGGACCACTAGGAGCGGCACGTGGAGCTCACACAAGCCTTGAAGTGCCTTGTGAAAGAGGCTTGATAGACTTTGAGTTTGGGTCAACTTCGAGATGATCATATCTTTCGATACAAAATAAATTAGATAGCCCAAAACCTATCAAATTAAAGGTCTTTGAGTCCTCTTTCTAACGCCACCAAGTTTGCCTAATTTTGATCCGGAGTAAAGAATTATGCTCATTTTAGTGAAGCCCTATCGGGTAGAGAATCTTCACGACCCACTTGACGGGCCGTGGTGTTCCGGACGGCTCGTGAAAACTATCTTGAAGTCAATTCATCAGCTTTTAAGTGAGGTTTCACCCCCACCCCCCCAAATTCACTGGTTAAGCATCACGAATGTCTAAACGGTCTGTGGAGCTCCAAACGGACCGTGATGTCATCCGTGAAGGAGACTTGTTAGACATAGAGTTTAGGATCAACTTCAAACATCCATATCTTTTAGCACAAAAGGAATTAAGTGGCCCATGACCTATCAAATTAAAGATAATTAAGTCCTCTTTCCAACGCCACCGAGTTTGCTATCATCCAAGCTCCGAGTGAAAATGTTATGCCTATTTTAGTGAAACCCTGTTGGGCAGGGTATCTTCACGATCTGCTTAACTGGCCTTGGTCATCATGACAGCCCATGAAGCCTGTCTTGAAGCCACTTCGGCAGAATTTAAGTCAACTCACATTAGTTTTTTCCCCTATGCATTGGGCACTTAAACAACATTGTTTAATCCTTAAACTACGTCATTTTACTCCGTCTAATCTTAGTAAACTAGTCAGAAACTACCTAAAACCCTTAATCTCCTAATATCACCTGACTTAGAGCGAAGAGAAAGAGAGAGCGGCCGGCTCTTCAAGAACAAGTCAAAGCATTCTTCAAGGTTCATCCCCCAAATCTAAAGGATTTCTCTGTAGATTTTGTCACCAGGCATGTGGGATTTCACGAGAAGATTCCTTTCATCCACTAGGTCCCTCGAATTCAGTTAGTTCCTTGATTCTCCATATCTTGTTTAGACATAGGGTTTCTAAAACCTTGGATATATGTTGTGATTTAGCTGTTATAGTATCCTTAATCAAAATAACATGTTTATTGGAAAGTTTGCTTAATTCCTTGTATAAAATTCAGAACTTTAGTTTGTATAAATCTCTTAATTTATAAATTATCAGTTAAACAGACAATTATTTCAAATGTTACATTATCATTTCATGTCAGTATTCAAGCTCTTAAGTGTTCCAATTACATTTGTGTCATGTACATATTCAGTTGGGAGTAGACTTACCACCGAGTTGGACAAGGGTGAAGCGTACCCTCATAGTCCCAGAACTACGTGCCCCCGTAGTAATTTAACTCCCCTCTATTGAGCATCAGATTTAGTGATCACGTCAGTTATGCCTTTATACCCTTGGCAAGGTATATTTGGTCCTCTCGATAGGACGTATACATCGGACTACAAGTTTAGTTCACATGTTTGATATCGGTTAATAGTAGTTTCCATAGTCAAACTCTTAGTGCATTTGACTAGGTTTTCAGTATATACTTCAGCATTAAGTTCACCATGTTATTTTCATGATTTGTACTTGGTCATTGCATTTAGTTTCGCTTTTCAGTTATGTCACAGTATTTACCATCTTGTTCAGTTATGCTTTGTTCAGGATAGTATTTGTATCATGCATGCTTAGTACATTCCCAGTGGCGTACGCATACTCTGCGCTACATCGTTTCATGATGTAGGTTTAGGTACTCAGCATCCAGATCACTCTTAGATCGATTCTCGGTCCGCATTCAGCAGCTTATGTGGTGAGTCCTCATACTTTGAGGACAATAGACATGCTTTTCATTTTAGTCTTTATATTTTGTTTTCAGTTTTGTTACTGTTAGCTGGGGGAATGTCCCAGTAACTCAACTCAATTAGAGGCTTTTTAGACATAGTAGTTGTTCCCGCTTGAGTTGTTAAGTGTGTTTCAGTCATCACTAGACTTTCATTATATATTATTTATTCAGACTAGTTGGGTTTTTCCCACTTTCAGTTATCCATTGTTTTAGCATCCGCATAGTACTTGTCGATTTAGTTATTCTAAGTATTCTTGATATATGACAGACATAGGGTTAGCTTGGGGCACTCGTTATCCTAGGCCGCGTGATATGTCAAGGGGTAGCCTCGGGCGTGACACCCCAAGCAATCCCTTTTGGTCCGGCTCAATACTCGCCGAAGACTTACTCAACAATATATGACCTCAATTTGCAATGATTAACACAAAGTACCCAGATAAATAAGTTAGAATATTTAAATTATTCAACTCGCCATGAAAAAGAACCTTATGTCTTAAACATTAACAATGGAAATGGAAATGACTCCTCAAAACACTTTTATCTATGAAGCCTCTAATAACTATGATAGATGTCAAGACAAGACCCACGACATCTTAATAAGATTGAATTTAAAAGTGGAATCCTTTGGAAACAAAGAGACTTACCAAATCTAACTGGAACTGTAAGTGGTATCAACGAAGCACCTGTTGATGACCCTGAATACATGTATCTCCATCATAAAAAGATGCAGGCCAAATGGTGTCAGTACATTAAATGTACGAGCATGCAAGGGGAATTCTAAATCATAGATATAAGCTTGAACTGATCAAAAAGGGAAGAACATACTCACCTCGTCTAAATTCAACTCAACTCAAAGATACTCAACTCAACTCAAGGAACAACTCAATTCAAGGATACTCAACTTAATTCAATATGAAAGCAACAATAAAGATGCAGTATAAAGAAAGCTTTTAAAACAGTGCATAATAACTCAATGTATATAAAAATACAATAATAAACTCTTTACCCTTAATTGGGAGATTCTCTAACTGGCAACCATCACTATGAGCTATGTGATGATACATCATCTCGCCCACGCTGCCAGAACTCTCCTATACCTTGTCGGAGTATAAGACATCTTCAACTAAGTGGATCCACTAAGTAATTCTTAAAAGCAATAAGGAATCTTCTAAAAAGTATGATCATTTACCCATGTTGGCATACATGGTTTATGAGGATTTTGAGGTTTCTGAACTCATCCCCATATCAATACTCAATACTACTCCCAATAATATATATAACTCATGCTCATATATTTTTAAAGAAAACATAACTCCTCCTCAATTTGAGATAATTACTCAAAAGATTTCTCATAAAAGAGTTGATGCACAAAACTCCTCATAAACTCATTTTGAAATTAGTATTTCTCTCATTTTAGATGTAAAATTGTTACATACTTGGGAATACTTAGTCCCCTCATACTCATTTTGAAAAATGAACTCAATTTTCCTCATCCACATACTCATTTACTCAAGTCTTAAAACAAGTAATAAATAATTGTAGAAGACTTCTCAAAAGGACTCAAAAGACTTTCTCTAACTTTACTATTAATCTTTACTTTGATTTGATGTTAAGATTTAAGAGTTATCATTTGGATTGTAGGATCTCTCAATGATTTAGGAAGGTTTAGATAGTTGATAATAACAAACGAGCGAAGACTCAAATTGGAGAACACTGGCGCGACGCAGAGGGTGTATTAATTTTTTTGTCATGAAACTAAATTTTAAGGCAGAGGACTTTGTATCCTCTCCATGATGCAGAAGGGGGGGTAACTATTTGAAGAAATAAAATCTTAAGCGTCTCCACGACGCGGACTTGGGCGCAATTATTTGCTCGATCTTTTCTTTCTTTTCCAAACTCGACTCAACTTATACCCAAAGCAGTTTCATCGTCCAAATTCACAAAATTTTACAAACCCAAAACAATTTCGATGAAACCCATATAAAAATCTATCAATGGACTCAACTTGTTTGCAAAACTCTTACCTCAAGAACTCAAAGACCTCAAATTATCAATTTAACTCAAGAATTTCTCAAGAACTCAATAATCAACTTCAAAAATGAATTCATGGGTAAAATTTTACATGATTAGCGTGAGGGAAAATAAAACCAACACTATGAAAGCTTACATACCTCAAAAGAACTAGGTTCTTGGTGATTTCCCCAAAATCTTGAAGAACTTCTTGAAAACTTCCTTTTTTTCTCCTCTTGAACTCTGCCCTAGTTGCTTGAACGCTTTAGAATGAATACCAATTGACTTGATCTGATTAGAACTTAGATGGACAAAACATTTTAGACTAGTGGAGTAAGGAAAAGACCAAAATACCCCTCTTTAAAACAGATGAATTTCCTTGACTAGATAGATTGTACTCAAATGGTCATATCTCCTTCATTCGAACACAAAAATTAGCAAAAATGGTGGTGTTGAAAAGAGGACTCAACGACCTTCGATTTGATATATCATGGGCCACCTAACTCACTATGTGCTTAAAGTTATGGTCATTTAAAGTTTTCCAAAAACTCACAATTTAAGAGTAGCTTGAACAAAATCTCAATCTAACTCTCTTCAATTTAGTTCTTTCTAGATTTAGCTCATTCTAAGACCGAGGTGTTCAAAATAATTAACAAGCACTCCGTTGAGATCACTCTCCACTCCAGACAGTTTTGGTGAGCCTCATTGCATTTCGGAGGACTTCACATTTACTTTCAGTCTAGTTATTTTGAGGCATGGTGGGTCTTGTCCTGACACCTATCTTAAACACTAGAGGCTTCATAGATAGATAGAGTTGAGTCTTTAAGTAATTACTTTTCCTTCAGATGTTTTTGTAAACTATTATACTTAAGTTATTGAGTATTTTACAAATAGTTTGAGTTGGGTATTTACTTTGAGTTTAAATGTTCAAAAACATTGTTTTTAAGCCTATTATTGCTTGAGTTAGTGTTCCGCTTGTAGTCAATCAGGATGAGGGTTCGCTTGGGGACCAGCAATGGTTCTCGAGTGCCAGCCACGTCCAAGGTGTAGGCTTGGATCGTGACAATATATTATGATAAAATTTTGATGCGGTATATGAAATTTCGATATTTATCAAATCCCAAAAAATATCAAAAGACATGTCAAATATCATTATATTTCATACCATGGTATAAATTTTTTAAAATTTTGATACAATATATATATCGATATATGGTATATACCATAGCAAGTCTATCCCTATAGGTGAGTACTAGTATGGGATAATTGTATAGAATGGCAAACTAATAATTCAAATTAAATGATATAACTACACTTTGATTTAATTGTGCCCTATAGCAAACTGTTTGCCAGTCAGCTCTCTCCCTCAAACTCTCGCTCGCCATTCTCCCTCTCTCGCTTGCTCCCTCTGCCGCTCGCCTCTCTCGCTTTATAGAATCAGAAATGTATAAATTGTGTTTCTGTTTGTATAAAGCGAGAGAAAATTGTATATACACATGCAAATACATATATCTTCGTCCTATACACTTATAATTATACAATACAATATTCCCCTGCCTAGTTCTCTTTTGCCTTTCTCTCTTTCTCGCTTTATACAAACATAGATTATACAAAATACAATGTATAATTTTTGTTTGTATAAAGCGAGAGAGAGAGAGCAATATTTGATATACAAACGTTTTATTTCGATTCAATTGTATACAAATTCAACTTTTATACAGATATACAAACACATAAAATTGAATTGAGAGGCTGTCAACGATTTATACAAACGAGAGACTGCCAACATTTTATACAAATGGCCTGCCAGCGAAATTATACAAATCTGAAGAGGAGCCAGCGAATTATACAATTGCTTCTTTTGTATATATGTATAGCTAAATAGCCTAGCTTCTTTTGTATATATGTATAGCGAAATAATTATAGCATATTTGTTATGGAGCACAATTATGCAAACTATAGCTATAACAAACAAATATGAATTTTGTGTTTGCTATATGTGAAAGTTGCTCTACTAGTATTCGTTCCAGCATGTTGCGCGGATATTTTTAAATATATTAATTTTAAAATTAAAATTATTTTATAAATTTTATTATTCACTTATTAATAATTTTATATTTTATAATCACATTTTTCGATATAGTGAATGTAGTGTTCAACCTCCTCATATATATCCGCGTGATACATAGTAGTATCAAAGAATATGAAAATTTTAGGCACTACAAATAATCAAAAAAATGCATATTTTATAAATAAAAAAAATTGATATAAAAGATCATATTGAGTAAAAATTTAATTATCCGCGAAGAGAGTAAATGAAAAAAGTGAGAATAATAGTAATTCATAAGTTTTCTTTTATGATTTAAATACCGTAAATCAAACTTAAAAAGTGCTCCACATTGTAGTAATGTTCTATTTTTTTTTTATTAAATAAATAGAACAAAATTTGAAATATATTTTTAGTTTCTGGCATTTTATACTAAGAATTTATAGTAGTTAAAAGGTCAAGTAATATTGATGAACTGAATACAGGCATTTACCAATACTTTCGATCCTCGTCATATTTTTAGACCAAACATTAGCCTCAACACATATCATGAATACAAAAGATGAATAGTAAAACACATAAAATCAATTTCCCATAAACGATGAAACAAAAAAACACAAAAACAAAGTTAAAATCCAACATGCAACATACATACTAGAAAATTATAAAACAAATAGTACACAGTCAATATTGTTTTCACATCATATCGAGCTAAGAATCAAATCAATATTGATTAAACTTTTTTGGCCTTCATTAAATGATCCTATAATAGACAAATAATTTTACTATTTCCTCAAATTTAATTTTTTATTATTAAATTTTTATTTAATTGAATTATATAGAAAACCCTAAATCTAGAACCTCAAAGTCGATTAAAATTTTAACTTGTATAAATTATTCCCTTATTTAAAGGGATGTTTATCCTTTTCGAGTTATGTGCATATTAAAATGCTATAGTGTATGTAATTTACTACTAAGTAAAGTTAAGTTTTGTGCACATTAAATTTTAGAGTGTAGGTATGTAAGAAAGTATTAGTCTTAGTTCTAGAGAAAAAGGGTTAACTTTCACATATTCTATTACTTTAAGAGTTAATTACTTAGAATCATGTTAGTTTGTAATATTATGTTCCTTATCATACTTTGGGTTTTGAATACGTGTATTTGTCTCTTTCATATACATGTATCTTAAGGTAGATACATATCAATTAGTGTATCTAATTAAGATATGTAACAATCATTAATAAGGAGTGTGTCTAATTAAGGAATATAAGTGCAAGCCATTAATAGAAGATAAAACACGTTGTGTATTAACTTTAAAAGATATGACAAATCACAGCTCCTAAAAGATCAAAATAATCATAATTCTTCTCTCTCGTTTTTGGCAATTTAGCAAAGTTTCGACTTCTTAAGTCAGAAACATGTACACTTTATCAAATTCACGAAATCTTATTCAGATAAACGTGTATATTTTATGAGATATATGTATACATAATTAGATATAGCAAAAACTAAATAATGTGTCGGATGTATTTTCATATACTAGAACTCTACTTAGATACAAGTATATATTTTGTTAGTTACTTTAGTCATATACATTGATAAAAGTTAGATACTTTATGTCTTTTAACTCATAAACATGTATACTTTATCAGATTCATGAACTGTTATATACGTTTGTATATTTTGTTAGATACATACACACTTAATTAAATACACTTACAAAAATAGATACATATAATTTTAACTCAAAAATGTTTAATACATTAATAATGTGTCAAATACATGCGTAAATCTTCACTTGTTGTTTTCACAACAAATGTTTTTTTGGACGAAAAACATTCATAATTTCTTATCTTTCTGTAAACTTTAAAATATCCTCTGCCTTGTCGTTAGTGACATCAAAATTCACAATCGGTCCACTATAAAAAAAAAAAATTAGCGATGCAATTTTTATGTCGTTTTTTAATCAACAACAATCCTCGAAGTAGGACTGTTTTTTTATGCTGCTTCGACATTTACTGGTCTTCAAAATTACATTATTGCACTTTCAGCTTAGAGAAAGAGTTCAATACTATTTTTGTGCTCTCCTTTCACTTATTTGTTACATAAATTCGTTAGTTTGCACATATATGTAAGAATTTAAACCCTTTCTCAAAAATAAAAGTAGATTTAATTTAAATTCAATGATATATAAAATATTGTTTTAAACATAGTGTTACTTAAGAGCAAATTGAGGCTTGATATATTACTGATACTTCTAATGATAATTTTTCTGAAAATAAGCACCAAAGTAATAACCATGTCATACATTTTCATTACATAAACACAATACATAACCTTACAAGTGAAGAAAAAAATGCTTGTATACCAAAATTTACTTAAGCCAAACCTCATTAAAAAAAACTATAAACATATCTTAATTACATACAGTTAAACCATTCTCCTCCCCAAAGAAGTTCTATTCTTTCTTTTCCACTTGATTTCTAGTAAGTTGTAGGTGACATTGTCAAACTTTTGATTTTCGAAGACGCTGGTAATGTGCATTAAATTTCAAGAGAAAGTTAGACATTTGTATTGATAATGTATTAAATTATAAAATAATAATACAAAAAGAATATAATCGAGAGAAAAGAAAAAGAGAAGACTTTCATTTTTTGAAAAACTCTTTTATTTATAGGAAAAAGCTTATTGGTCTCAAAATTAGGATCGCTAACTGCAACGATCGGGTTCTGTTGTTATAGAAAAGCCAATGGGAAAAAATTTTGGGTCGAAAAACTTTTTCGTAGTAACTTGGAATTTCCCAACCTAGTCCAGATTTGGACGAAATCGAAGTCATTAAAGTCTAGGAAAATCTGCTAACAATTGGATGATCTAATTATGAGTTTGATCACATGAGTGAGTAGATAGCTAAGGCATTAAGGAACCCGTACGACTTTATGGAATTGAATTCGGGCGAGTAGAACTCTCAAAATTGATCTTAGCGTGAAAGGTTAGTTTCTGAGTGTCGTTGGTTGAAGGTGTGTTGTGAAATGGGGGTCTTGGAATTATTAAAACAGCTCACTGTTTCGTGCAAGCTGCTGAGGTGGGATTTCTACCACCAGGGCGGGGCCGCTGTAGCGGGTGAGTGCCGCTATGGAGGGTCAGACGCAACTAAAAGTCGAAAATAAACCCCAAAAATGTTTTATTCTACAATTTTCAAACTTGAGAGCTAAGGAACAAACCTAAGGGTTTACTTGATAGTTTTCCACCATTCTTCAGGCTAAAGGTAAGATTTTCACTCCCCAAATCCATTTTTCGATCCGTAGAATGTAATCTAGCGGGTAATTATCGATGGGGAGGGTTTTTGATCTGGAAATTATGGTGGAAAAGCCCTAACCTGGGTATGGAGATCAAGGGTTTGACCTAGCATTGATATTATTGTTTATAATTCGGGTAATTAGATGTTGTTTATTGATCTTCGCGCTATTAATATTGTTTGTAGACCAAGAACAAAGCGTAACGAACTGAAAGGGAAGAATCAAGTCTCTTAGGGGATTCAAACTTGTTTCGAGGTAGGTGATGATTGTGATTTCATAATTGTGTGATATATGTTTGGTCTTGCTTCATTATAATATGTATGTATGCAAATGTTGCATTATTGATCACACTTATTGTAAATGAGGATAGATGAATTATGAATACCATGAATCATGACTTGATTGTATGATTATGAGAATGTACATTGTGATTGTGATTGTGATTGTGGCTTGTTGAATGGATCGGGTGTTGCGTTCCGACACACTAACTTGGATCGGTTGCCACATTTCGGTATAAATATGGGATCGGTTGCCACGTTCCGGCATAATCATTGGATCAGGTACCACGTTCTGGTATGCTAACAGTTTGGGTTTGGGTTCCATGAGAGGACCATTGACTTGACATAACTGTATAATTAAGACTTGTGAAATGCTACGTTGTTATTCAATGTTGTTGATATTGTATATATTCGGTATATGCATGTGATTATATTGTTGTTATGGCTTATGTATGTTGCACTTGTGGGATAGTCACGTGATCCTACCAGTACACTGTGGTTGTGTACTGATACTGCACTTGCTCTTTCTTTGTTAAGTACAGGGCATCTTTAGGTGGCTATTGACAGACCTTGCTTAGAAGATCAGTGATCGTTTCGAATTCAAGGGTGAGTCAGTTCTTCCGGGCTTCCATGAGTTGTCCTTTGTTTAGTCCATCTTATTCGGATTTAGACTAGTTCATTAGATATTCTTATGTTTAGTTCGGCTGTACCCATTTTCCTTTAGACTGTAAGTTCATAGTTAGAGTTTTGGTATATTGACTTTCAGGTTTTAGACATTTAATTCCCAATTCGTTGTTAGATCTTTTGGAAGGTTATGGGAACATCAGTATTTAGTCATTTAAACCTGCTTTCGTATCTTTAAATGATTGGTTTCGTATTAATTAGTTAGTATTAATGGTTCTCCCACTGGAGGGTTAGTGTGGGTGTCAATCATGATGGTCGGGGTCGTGACAAAGTTTGTATCAGAGCCTAGCTTCATTAATCTCGATGTACCAAAATGAGTCTAGTAGAGTCTTGCGAAACGGTACGGAGACGTCTATACTTTTGTTCGAGAGGCTATAGGACTTTAGGAAATCTCTCTGTTTTCTCGTCTTCTTCCGTGCTATAACTTGATTCCAATTGGTATATGTCGATTCGAATTGGTTCTAGTCTCCTTCACTCTTCTGTTCGCAGATGGTTAACACTAGATTCAAAGGCGTCAGGCCCGTAGCTCCCTTCAATGCCCCAGCTGAGAAATCTGCAGTGAGAGGTTGCGGTTAAGGCAGGGGTAGAGGAAGAGCTAGGGTTAGAGGCCGAGGAAGAGTGGCGCCTACTAGAAATAGGGTACCGATCGAAAATGCTCCAAGAAATGAGGCCCCTCCCGTGAATCCTGAAGAAATAGAGGAGAATATTGAGGTTGAAAATGTTGAGGAAGTTGGACAAGAAGAAGAGGTGTAGGCTGAGACTACAGGTATCCCTCCCATAAACCCAGTGTTAGTTTAACAAATCATGTTATTCCTGAAAGGGTTGGCTGGTCCTGGAATGCTTCCTTCTGTTCAAGCAACTCAAGCTCCCACCAATCCTCTTATTACTATCACTGTCCCCAAGGTGGGTGGAACAGGAGGTAATGATGCTTTCTTCCGTCCTTTGTTGGGTCCTGTTATGACTGGTAATAAGCATGAAATGTTGACTAATTTCTTGAAGTTGAAACAGCTTGTGTTCCATGGTTCCAAGAGTGAGGATGCATATGAGTTAATCCTAGATTGCTACGAGAGGCTTCATAAGTTGGGAATTGTCCATCAACATAGGGTTAAGTTCGTGACGTTTCAGCTTCAAGGTAAGGCTAAGCAGTGGTGGAGAGCTTATATGGAATGCAGATCTTCAGTTTTACCCCCACTTACTTGGACCCAGTTTCATGCTCTATTTTTGGAGAAATATGTGCCTAAGACTTTGAGAGATCGCAAGAAGGATGAGGTCATGGCCTTGGAGCAGGGTGGCATGTCTGTGGTTGCTTATGAGGCCAAGTTGCATGTCTTGTCTAGATATGCTACGTAGTTAGTGACTACTGAGGAAGAAAGGATCCGTTTATTTATTAAAGGACTAAATTTTGAGTTGCAGGTATTATATGTTCATATAACCTCTGCAGGGAGGAGCTTTAATAAGGTAACAGACTTTGTTAAGAAAGTGTAGGGTGTGAGGCGAGACGGTCAGGCTAAGGCATTGGCTAAAAGGGTCAAAAACTCGGGTAACTTTCAAGGTTCTTACTCCAAAAGGGCATGGAGGCCAACACTTGCAGCTAGGCCAATTCAATCTGCTATACCCGTCTCTACAGGTAATTACTCGGGAACTCCACCTCATGATTTGATTCAAGATAGCCAAGGAGTCTCACCTTCGACGTGGGCATATAAGGAGAGATTGTCCCTACCCACGCATATTGGAATCAGTGCAACAGCAGACTAGAGCAGTGGTGCCCACGAGGAATGGTAATAATGGTTGAGGGCGTCCACAAGATGGACGAGGAGGAAATCAGTGAGGCCGAAGAGGTAGGGGAACTAGTAATGCGGGTAGAGGTATAGTGCAGCCAGGAAGGGATGTTGCCCGTCACGATGACATGGCTCAGTGTTACGCCTTTCCGGGTAAGAATGAAATAGAGATGTCTGACGTAATGATCACAGGTACTATTCTTGTCTATGACCGAATGGCTAAGGTGTTATTTGATCCGGGTTCTACTTATTCTTATGTATCCGTAAGATTTACCTCAAATTTGATATGGTTTGTGATATACTTGATGCCCCCATCCATGTTTCTACCCCAGTTGGAAAGTCTGTTATAGTCACTCATGTCTATCGTGCTTGTCCTATTTTATTTATGGGTTTTCAGAATTGGGTTGATTTGGTGATATTGGATATGACTGACTTTGACATAATCTTAGGCATGACTTTATTGTCTCCCTATTATGTTATGGTTAATTGTAATACTAAGTCTGTAACTCTAGAAATTCTGGGAAGGGAAAACTTAGAGTGGGAAGGGGTCTACAAACCTAAGCAAGCTAAGATCATATCCTCCATTCAGGAAAGAAAACTGGTGGGGCAGGGTTATTTGGCGTATTTGGCTCATACTCGGGATGTTGAGGTTGGGTCTCCATCTATTGAGTCTATTCATATGGTATCAGAATTTAGAGAAGTGTTTCCTAATGACTTGCCTGGTATTCCTCCGGATAAGGATATAGACTTCTGCATTGATTTAGAACCCCGGTACTCGTCCCATTTCCATCCCTCGATACCGCATGGCTCCAGCTGAATTAAGAGAGCTTAAGGCTCAAATCCAAGAGTTTCTTGATAAAGGATTTATTCGTCCTAGTGCTTCCCCGTGGGGTGCTCCAATTTTATTTGTTAAGGAAAACGATGGTAGTATGAGGATGTGTATAGATTACCGACAATTGAATAGGGTCACCATTCGGAATAAGTATGCCTTGCCTCAAATAGATGATCTTTTGAACAATTGCAAGGTGCAGCAGTTTTCTCTAAGATAAATCTAAGGTCTAGTTACCATCAATTGAAGATTAGGCCTGAGACGGCGTTTAGAACCCGCTATGGGCACTACGAGTTTCTAGTTATGTCTTTTGGTTTGACTAATGCGCTTGTAGCTTTCATGAGTTTAATTAATGGGGTGTTCAAACCATTCCTTGATTCATTTGTTATAGTCTTTATTGATGATATTTTGGTCTATTCAAAAAGTGAGAAGAGCATAACGACCATCTTCATATTCTTCTTGGTGTTCTTGGGAAACAAAGGTTGTATGCCAAATTTTTCAAGTGTGAATTTTGGTTGAATTCGGTTGCATTTTTGGGGCATTTAGTTTCTAAAGAAGAAGTAATGGTAGATCCTCAAAAGATTGAGACGGTTAAGAATTGGGTTCAGCCTAGCTTTGTGACGGAAGTTAGGAGTTTGTAGGGCTCGCTAGCTATTATCGTCGATTTGTGAAGAACTTTGCTTCTATCACCACTCACTTGACAGTTTGACCAAAAAGGAGGTACCCTTCGAATGGACTGAAAAATGTGAGGATAGCTTTCAAAAGCTCAAGACTCTCTTGACCGCAGCACCTATCCTAGCACTATCGGTGGAAGGTAAAGATTTTATAGTTTATTGTGATTCTTCACATTCTGGTTTGGGTGTTGTGTTAATGCAGGATAAGAATGTTATAGCTTATGCATCGCGACAGTTGAAGGTGCACGAGAGAAATTATCCAACCTATGATTTAGAGTTGGTAGCGGTAGTGTTTGCTCTTAATATCTAGCGGCATTACCTCTATGGGGGCAAATGTGAAGTGTTTACTGTCGTAGCTTGCAACATGTATTCACTCAAAAGGATCTGAATTTGAGATAGCGAAGGTGGATGGAGCCACTCAAAGAATATGATGTCACCATTCAATACCATCTAGGTAAGGCTAATGTAGTGGCAGACGCTTTGAGTTGAAAAGCGGTGAGTATGGGTAGTTTAGCTTGCTTGAGTGTAACCAAGCGACCTTTGGCTAAGGAAATTCAGACCTTGGAGTCTAAGTTCATGCAATTGGGCATCTCAGAGAAAGGTGGGGTGTTAGCTAGAATTGAAGATAGGGCCACATTCATTGAGGAAATCAAGGCCAAACAATTTGAGGATGAAAATTTGAACGAACTTAATAAGAAGACGGCGATGGGTAAGGCACAAGAGACCACTATTGATGCAGAAAGTGTGCTCAATTTTAAAGGAAGGATTTGTGTTCCTCGAGTTGATGACTTGATTCAGAAATTGTTGACTGAATCCCATGGTTCACGATATTCCATTCACCCAAGTGTGACCAAGATGTACCAAGATTTGAAGCGAATTTATTAGTGGCCGGGCATGAAGAAGGATATAGCAGAGTTTGTGGCTAAGTGTCAAAATTGTCAACAAGTTAAGTATGAACATCAAAGGCCTGCAGGTTTGCTTCAAAGAATGCCAATTCCGAAATGGAAGTGGGAAAGGATAGCCATGGATTTTGTGGTTGGTCTTCCCAAGACTTTGAGAAGGTTTGATTCTATTTGGGTAGTGGTTGATAGATTGACTAAGTCAACCCATTTTATTTCGATAAGAATAGACTATAATGTTGAACAATTGTCTAAGGTGTATGTGAAAGAAATAGTGAGGTTGCACGGGGTGCCCCTTCCTATCATCTCAGATCGTGGTACGCAATTTACCTCCAAGTTTTGGAGGAAATTACATGATGAATTGGGCACACAACTCACTTTGAGTACCACTTTCCATCCACATACGGACAGGCAAATGGAGAGAACTATTCAAGTGTTAGAAGACATGTTGAGGGCATGTGTGATTGACTTTGGAGGGCATTGGGATAAGTTCTTACCCTTGTGTGAATTCTCTTATAATAATAGTTATCACTCTAGCATTGATATGGCACCGTTTGAGGCATTATATGGGAGGGGATGTATATCACTCATAGGATGGTTCGAGGCTAGAGATGTGAAACCTTTGGGGGTCGATTTAGTGAAGAATGTTCAAGAGAAGGTGAGGAGTATTCAAACTAAACTCTTAGTAGCCCAGAGTAGACAAAAGAAGTATGCAGACCATAAGTGAGAGACATGGCATTTCAGACTTGTGAGAATGTTCTTCTTAAAGTATCACCAAAGAAAGGGGTGATGAGGTTTCGCAAGAAGGGCAAGTTAAGTCAGCGATACATTGGTCCATTTGACGTTCTTGAATGTGTAGGACCGATAGCGTATAGATTGGATTTACCTCCTAACTTATCGGGGAGTTTATCCAGTATTTCATGTCTCTATGTTGAAAATATATCATGGGGACGGGGACTATATCATTAAGTTGAACTCAATTGTGTTAGACAAAGACCTCCATTATGAGGAGAAACCAATTCTTGATCGTGATGTCCGAAAGATTAGGACCAAAGAAATTAAGTCCGTGAAAGTTCAATGGAAGTATCGTCCAGTTGAGGAAGCTACTTGGAAAACCGAGAAGGACATGTGAGACAAGTATCCCCAATTGTTTGTCGATTCAGGTACTACTCTATTCCTTCCTTAGCCTATTTTTCCTAAGTTTGTCACTCGGGGACGAGTGATGGGTAAATTGGTATCTATTGTAACGACCGGGTTCCTTCGTTATAAAAAAGTCAACGCGAAAAAATTTCAGGTCAAAAAACTTTTTTGTAGTGGCTTGGAATTACCCAACCTAGTTCAGATTTAGATGAAATAGGAGTCATTACATTCTAGGGAAATTTGGTAACCATTGGGTGATCTAATTATGAGTTTGATCACATGAGTAGATAGCTAAGACGTTAAGAAACCCGTATGACTTTACAGAATTGAATACGGGCGAGTAGAACTCCCGAAATTGATCTTAGCGTGAACGGGTAGTTTGTGAGTGTCGTTGGCTAAAGGTGTGTTGGGAATTATTAAAATAACTCAATGTTTTTGTGCAAGCCGCTGAGGAGGGATTTCTGCCGTCAGGGTGGAACTGTTGTAGCAGTGTGAGTACCGCTATGGCACGTCAGACGCGACTTCAAATCAGAAATAAATCCCAAAAATATTTTATTCTGCAATTTTCGAACTTGAGAGCTAAAGAACGAACTCAGGGGTTTTCTTGACAGTTTTCCACCATTCTTGAGGCTAAAGGTAAGATTTCCACTCCCCAAATTTGTTTTTCAATCCATAGAACGTAATCTAGCGGGTAATTATCGATGGGGAGGATTTTTTATCTGGAAACTATGGTGGAAAAAGCCCTAACATGGGTATGGAGATCAAGGGTTTGACCTAGGATTGATATTATTGTTTATAATCCGGGTAATTATATGTTGTTTATTGATCTTCGTGCTATTATGATTGTTTGTAGACCAAGAACAAGCAGAACGAATTCGGAAAAGGAAGAATCAAGTTTCTTAAGGGATTCAAGCTTGTTTCGAGGTAGGTGATGATTGTGATTTCATGATTGTGTGATATATGTTTGCTCTTGCTTCATTATAATATGTGTATATATGTGAATGTTGCATTATTGATCACACTTGTTATAAATGAGGATAGATGAATGATGAATGTCATGAATCATGAATTGATTGTATGATTATGAGAATGTACATTGTGATTGTGATTGTGGCTTGTTAAATGGATCAGGTATTGAGTTCCGACACACTAATGTGGATCGATTGCGACGTTCTGGCATAATCATCGGATCGGGTATCACGTTTCGGTATGCTAACAGTTTGGGTTTGGGTTCCATGAGAGGATCATGACTTGACATAACTGTATAATTGAGACTTCTGAAATGCTCCGTTGTTATTGAATGTTGTTGATATTGTATATATTCAGTATATGCAAGTGATTATATTGTTGTAATGGTTTATGTATGTTGCACTTGTGGGATAGCCACGTGATCCTACCAGTACAATGTAGTTGTGTACTGATATTACACTTGCTCTTTATTTGTTAAGTACAGGGCATCTGTAGGCGGCTATTGACAGACCTCGCTTAGAAGATCAGTGATCGTTTAGAATTCAAGGGTGAGCCAGTGCTTCCGGGCTACAATGAGTTCTCCTTTGTTTAGTCCATCTTATTAGGACATAGACTATTTCATTAGATATTTTTATGTTTAGCTGGGTTGTACCTCTTTTCCTTTAGACTTTCAGTTAATTGTTAGAGTTTTGGTACATTGACTTTCAGGTTCTAGGCATTTAATTCCGCAATTCGTTGTTAGATCTTTTAGAAGTTTATGGGAACTTTAGTATTTAGTCATTTATGTAACACCCCAGAAAATCTTTTGAATTAAGACTTGAACTATCCTTTGTTGTGAGTAGAATTTTTACCGAGGAATTTAAAATTTCTTAAGTGTTAAGGTCACTAGATGTAGCACATTGAGTTCCAAGAATAACCAAAGAGAAAAGGATTCAAGTCATTCCTAGTTCTTCTAAATTTTGGGTCAACTTCAGACGACCATAACTCTTAGTACAAGATGATTTAGGTGGGCTAAAAGATAGTTAATGAAAGGTCTTTGAATTATCTTTCCAACGCCACCGAGTTTGCTAAGTTTCGAGTTCGGATGAGTGAGATATGCCTTTTTGAAGTCAGGCTGTCCAATTAAAGAAAGTTACCCGAAAATAGTAAGGGATATTTTGTTCGTTTTCTTTACCCAATCAGCTTTAATTCATTTTTAGTACGGTTTTAAGGGTCTAATCCTATTAAGTTCAGTTTTATAATCCTAAAATACGCCTAGGGTTGGGGCCTGGCGCGTCACACCATCCAGGGCACCCCAACCACTTCTCTGAACTTTAAGGGCGCCCCGCGCCACTCAGAGCGCCAGGGTCGCCTACACCTACCCGTTCATCATCATTTCGTCCGTTTGAGTTCTTTCAAAGGGTTTACTCCTTTTTTATTCTAAACACTCTAAACTATTTCTAAACACCTAGAAATCATTCATAACATGATAATAACCTTGAATTCATAATTCAAATTCAAGGAAGAGTTAAGAGTTAAGTTTTGAGAATTCTTTGGAACATTCTAAGAAAGTCCCTTTGAGTTCTTTTGAGGAGTCTTCTATAACTTCTAGTAACTTATTTCAAGACTCAAGCAAGTGAGTATGAGGATGAGGAGAATGTATTCATGAGTCTACTTTGTCATCATGAGATCCTTCATATCATGAACCATAACTCTTGAATTCATAATTCACATTCAAGAGAGATTTAAGAGTAGGGTTCAAGAAAACCTTTGAGTTCAATTGTGAATCCTTTAAGATCCATCATCGTTTTGAATTAAGTTTTAAAGAAGTAAGTAAGAGAAAGAGAAGAGTCGTATACGTGAGTTCCATGTAGTTTGTATACCTTCGAGTCGAGTCGTTCGGGCCCATTAATTCCGTATGGACTCCATAAATTGAGTATCATTGAGAAGAGTAGTATCTTCAAGTTCTAAGTCTTGTGTATTAAGTTCCTAATCCCCTTTGAGATTATATTTCTAATCATGGTACTATTACATGTTACCCATGAAGTCCTTGATTTTAATTGTTCATGCTCATAATTTTGCTTGAACGCTATAAATCGAACAGTCTTGAGATGAGAAATATCTTTGAGTCCTTGAGTTGAGTAGTTCATGCTCATAATTCCGCATGAACCCTCTGATTTGAGCATTCTTAAAATGAGTAGTATCATTGAAGTTCTTGAGTTCCAAGTATTGAGTTCTATCTATGGTTATTGAAAACCTTGCATTGAGTCGTACGTCCATAATTTGGCATGAACCATATTTTAAGAAGTCTTTTACAAATATTTTAACTTTGTTTTAACACTTAAGCTTTAAGTTGAGTAAAGAGTAAGAGTAAAGTTCATTTTCTTTAAATTGGTATATGGGAACTAAGTATTCCCAAGAGTAAATGTTTTTACATTTAAGATGAGAGGAAACTGAGATTTCCAAAAGAGTTTTGAGCAGTTTGAGTACCATCTCTTTTAAGAGATAAATTTTTGAGTAATTATCTCAAACCACAGAAAAGTTATGTTTTTAAAACCATATGAGCTAGTTTATTTTGAGAGTAGTATTGAGCACCGATATGGAGGAGAGTACAGATAACTCACATCCCCCATAAATCATGTAGCCATCATGGGTAGAAAAGATCATACTTTTTAGATGACTCTTTAGTGCGTTTTACCATAGACTAGTGGATCCACTTAGTTAAGGCTTTCTATATGACGGCAAAGTATAGGACAGTTCTGGTAGCATGGGCAAGATGTTGTATCATCACTTAGGCTCATATTGGTGGTTATCGGTTAGAGAAACTCCCACAAAGTTATATTGTATTTTTATATATACAAACTGAGTATATTGTATTCTTTAATACATTGAGTTGCCTTCTGTTGTTTTAAAAGCTTTCCATATATTGTATCTCTTATTGTTGCTTTATATTGAGTTGAGTATCCATAGTTGAGTATCTTGAGTTGATCTGTGCTCCATTGTGTCGAGTACCTTATTGTTGAGTTTCACTGAGTTGAGAACCTTATTACTGAGTTGAGTATCTTATCCTTGAGTACTTCTGAGTTGAGTAAGTTTGAATATCCTTGAGTATTCCTTGAGTTGAGTGAGTTTGAGAAGAGGTAAGCATGTTTCCCTTTTTATCAAGTTTCAAGCTTATGTTTATGCTCTAAAATTCCCCCTTACATGCTCGTATATTCCATCTCGAGCCATTTGGCCTATATCCTTTCATGATGAAGATACAAGTATTCGGGGGTCATCAGAGCTTCGTTGATACCACATGGAGTTCGAGTTAGCTATGGTGAGCCTCCTTTCTTCCAGAGGATTTCATTTACTTTTCAGTTATATCAGTTGTGAGGAGGTCGTGGGTCTTGTCCTGACTTCCATCTCTGTCCATTAGAGGCTTCATAGATAGAAAGTAGAGTTTGAGAAGTCTATTTCATTTATCTTATTAAATGTATTGAAAACTTGAGTTGCCTATTGTTGGCTAGGTGAATATTCTATTTTTTTTATTCAAATTTTTACTCATTTGAGTTAAAGATTTGTAAGTTTTATGAATTTTATTCAATTTTTAAGGTTTTGCATGCTTGAGTTAGTCTTCCGCTTGTGGTCAGCCAGGATGAGGGTTTGCATCGGGACCAACAATGGTTCTCGAGTGTCGGCCACGTCCAGGGTGTAGGATCGGGTCGTGATAATTTAAACCTGCTGCTGTATCTTTAAATGCTTGATTTCGTATTAATTAATTAGTATTAATGGTTCTTCCATCAGAGGGTTAGTGTGGGTGTCAATCACGATGGTCTGAGCCGTGACACTAACTCCTTTACGATTATTAATTTTTCTCAAAAAACATACAAAAATAGATATTTATTATACCATAATAATATTTAGAGTTGAGGGTCAAAAACTAAATTATCCAGTCTTTCGAATTTCATACATGAACTATTGAGAGAGTGTGAGTTCCCTACTTGAAATATCATCCATTAGTAGCAAAATATACCTCGACTAATTTCTGATAATGTGTGTGCACTCTCTCTTTTGTTTAAATATTATGTCACGTAAGACTCCACGTGAAAAAATAATTTCACTATGGAAAATCTAAATGAATTAATATTAAGTTTAAAGGTTAAAATTATCACCGTATAAATTAATTTATTCCAATCGTGACATGTATCAGTATCTTCTTAGTCGTGATCTCATTTTTGTTGTTGCATCGATATCTCCGACTTGAAAGGGAAGAGTATAGATTTTTTTTAAAGTCAATTAAAAATATGTTTAAAAAATTAAATATGTCATCAAATAGAACTATTATACATGCTAGGTGGACGAAGACATTATGGACAGAAACGCATAGAAGCATATATAGACAATCATTTGATCTAATCAACGTCTAGGAGTGTTTCGGTAACTATTGAATGATAGTTCACATTAAAAAAAATTACAGTTTCAATAATGTAAGACAGATACATATCAATTAATGTGTCTAATTAAGAGATATAACTGAGAGTCATTAACTAAGGAGTGTGTCTAATTAAGAGATATAAATAAAGGTCATCAATTAAGGAGAAAATCATGTTTGTCACAACTTTAGAGGATATGACATATCACAATTCCTAAAATAAATCAAAACAGTCAAAATTCTTCTCTCTTTTTTGGTGATTCAACAAATTTTAGACTTCTTAAGTCAAAAGCATGTACACTTTATCAAATTCATGAAATTTTATTCAGATAAATATGTATATTTTGTCAGATTTATATATACATAATAAAATACATTGATAAAAGTTAAATAATGTGGAAAATACATGCTAGCAACATATATTGTCATATACAAGAACTCTACTTAGATACAAGTATATATAATTTGTCGGGTACATGTTCCCTTTGTCATATACATTGGTGAAAATAAAATACATTATGTCTTAACTCGTAAAACATGTATTCTTTATCACTTCATGAACTCTTACCCAGATACATTTGTATATTTTTATAGATACATATACACTTAATCATATATACTAATAAAAACTAGATACATATAATCGTAACTCAAAAATGTGTAACATATCTCAACATTGTATCAGATATATGCATAAATCTCCACTTATTGTCTTCACAACAATTGCTTTTTTGACCAAAAAAATCATATTTGTTCACCTTTCTGCAAACTTTGGAATATCCTCTGCCTTGTTGTTAATGACATTAAGAATCACAATCGATCCTTTATAGAAAATTTTCAGTGATGCAACTTTTTTATGTCATTTTTCAATCAACAGCAAGCCTTGAAGTAGGACTAGCCAACAAAGAGTTTAGCACTAACAAGTTAGTGAAAAAGAGAACAAAAATAGTTATGAACTATTTCTTCATGCTGAAAGTGCTATAATGGAGGTGAGGGAGAGAGAGAGTGATGAATAAAATGTGGGAGGAGAAATTTTGGAGAGAGTGTTGATTTGGAGTGAGTGCATAAATTTTTGAAATAATTAAGTGAGTAGTTAATTAAGGATTCTATTATAGGCTAATTTTAAAGAATGATATATCTCAATGTATCTAACTTAAATATGGTACAAATTTTTAATTAATGAAAATATATGTTTATTATTTTATAATATAGGTAGAATTAGTATATATGGTATATGGATGTATGTTTAATCAGGTAGTTTTTCAAGAAAAAAAAACTCTACCAATATTGATTCTAAAAAAGCAAACTCCATTGATATTTTCAAAAATACCCCTCAACTTTCATTTATTGGTTGACTTTACCCTTATCATCAAAGTAAAACTATTAATGTCCTCGCCATCTAGAAACTTAACACATATACCCTTGATTTGGATGGAATCTCCCAAATTGACTTTAGTTGTCCAATTTCAATCAAAATTATTCGTTTAAAATGAATTTTCAAGTAAGCCGACCCGCAACCCATTAAATTAAAATTCAAATCAAATTAAAAACAAAATCTACTACCATTATAAGAAAATCCAAATATAATTTTCAAATTTTCCCAAACCAAATACTATCTTCCATTATTTTTGTTGAGTGTACCACCATGCAAATAAAACACCCAAAGTCCATTTTTGTTCTTGTATGATAATCATGTCATTCAAAATTATCGTCACCGATGATTCGAACAATAAAGCAGAAAATTGAAATGTTTTTTTTTATCAAGATTGGGTCATGGAAAAATCTCATAAATGGCAATAGTGATCTATTTCCTTCATGCATCCTTCAACATTGGATAACATAGCCATGAACCAGATCTAAATTAACTATCTCTCATCGTGTTGTAGAATCAAGTCGACTGACACGGGCCTATGTGTTAGGAATTTTGAATGAGACTGATTTATATGGAATTATTGGGCCGAGTAATATGCTGGAGAGTTTTATATGGGATCCAGGCCCAATTAGCTATTGTTTAAAAGGTCTAGGGATTAGAAAGAACGGTTATGCATATTATGTCGAAACTTTGGCTTTCAGTTATCTCTCATCCCCTTTCTCTGTTCTAGTATCTCATCTCCTTCTAATTCCTTCTTCTATGTTGATCTATCCGTAATTAATATGTTATTACTTTGTTGTGTGTATTAAACGCTGTAATGTGTATCTAGTAAATATTATATATCAATATTTGTGTTGGGAATCGAGTTTGTTTCATTGGTGTTTTCATCCTGAGGTCTCTCAAATGGAGGACCATAGAGTACTCAAGGATTTCGTTGATGATTCAATACGAGAAATAAATGATTCTATCCGTAAAGATCTCACAGAATTTTGTTCGATGTTGCTCGAGGTTTTGGGGGGGAAGGTTACATCTTTTGAACCCCAAAATACAGTAACAAATGCAAAATTATGGCAATTTCGAGGCAAGAATCCGGAGGCTTGGATAGTCCAAGCAGAGCATTATTTCGATTTCCATAAAATTATGGAGGATCAGAAGCTTAACGTGGCATCGTTCTACCTTGATGGTGAAGCATTGAAATGGTACCAATGGCGATTTAGAAATAATCAACTAATTGATTGGCCGTATTTTGCTGATAAGGTGAGAATTCGATTTAAACAAAAAGGATTTGAGTCCACGGGAGGGAGATTCGCTAATTTCAAACATGTAGCATATGTGACGGAGTACCAAAATTGTTGTGAAGATAGCCTCGATGAGTCAGGTTTACTATTCCCAAGTCACACATATGTTCATCCACAATGGAGAAACATAACCAATTCACTTTTATCGCAATATAATGGTGAACAATCAGAATGCAAAAGTAATACCATTGCGCACAAGGTGTTCGATGAATCGTCTGATAGGCACAAAGATGCAAATTCTCTCTGTACATCCAGTAAGCCTATTGAATTTTTCATTACCCCTAATGATCTAGTAAGTTCTGTTTCCAAAATTGAAAATAGTTGTGGTGATGATGTTGAAAATGAAGACAAGAATGATGAAGAGGAAATTGTAACCGTCAGAAACAAACCTATAGAATTTGTGATTGCAAATGCAAACAAGCCTTCATTCTGGATTAATTCTATAGTATCTACTACATGTGACCTTTCCATGTTTGATATATGCAAAGCTTTAGATGATCGTTGGAATCAATTGTTTGCTTACCTTGTCGGGCTTGCTCAACGTTGGGAGGAGATGCCTTCTATTTCTTACACTTTCAATTATACCAAACTTATGAGCAAAGTTACAAATGATGGTCGGAACTGGAACTTTGTTCGCTGCTCTATTATTTTATCCTTGGACATGCGTCCTGAACTTGTTGAATGTGAGGGTTATGATCTTAAATGTTTGGGGTCTCAAAGTAATTTAGTTGGAAAGGGTATATGTTTACATGTATGGGATCCTGGAATACATCGGCAGTTTGTGAAGTTAAACAATTTGAATAGTGGCATTTTGTTCCACATCCAAACTCAAGATGTTCTTGTGAATATAAAGCAACTTAAGAGACCTATTTGTGTATTAACTGTTCATCAGCGAGAATCCTTCCTTGTTGGTGGTGGAATTGAAAAGTGGATGGTGCGTCGCTGGAATTCTCAGAAAGTAGATCACCAACAACTATTTGAAATCTTCGAACAAGAACATGAGCATGTTCTTGCAAAGTGGACGACAGAGCGATGTGGTAGATATAGATGGGTTGAAAATTTGGATGGTAATAATAAAATAAAATGCAATATGTGTTGTATAGTTGTCCATCAAGAATTCCACGGAGTGGGCAATGCTCAGAATCTTACTTCATGGTTCTATCTAGCATGTGCAAAACTTGAATTTAAAAAAAGTTATTGCTTTTATCCAACCCCTTGTGGTATATTAATGGCAAGTGCTAATGCCTTTCTCTGGACCTATGTTACATTTGTATGGTCTCAGCTTGAAGTTGCTTATCATAATGTGGATACAATGATGAACCACATTAACTAGTACATGAGTGTATTGACTAAAAATGAAATGGAAGCAACATTGTCATTGGAATTCCTGTCCAAGTCTGTATTGATGTATTTCCAATTACAGCATATGCAAATGTTGATGAGAATGTCATATTTGATATTGCCTTAGTCAAGTGGCTATTGATATATTTCCTCCAAAGGATGGATCAGGAAGATAAAGAACATACAATACTTGTTAAAGCAACTTTTAACACATATCCAGGTCTTAACAAGTTTGCCGTAATAATATCAATATTGTTCTACCCGAACCTTGAGGACAAGGTTCTTATTAAGGATATCCTCACTATATAATAATTCTAGCTTATCTTGAATTATTTTTACTTTATCTATAGAGAATATAATTAATTCTATTTTAGGGTCTTCTTCTTTTATATTTTCTAATTTTTGTGTAATTTTTTCACTTCCTTTTATCCATTCTGTTGTTTTTCATACCATTTTTTGAAGCGGAACTGGTAGTTGGTGAATTCATGAAAGTGGTAGTGTGGTAGATAGTAGTGTGGTAGGTGAGTAACTTATTTTTAAGATTTTATTATAATGTCTTTTTACTAAGTGTCTCACGATAGTTGTTTTAATCTGAATATTTCATTAATATTATTTATGATATATTCTAGATATAACATATCTTGGGTTTCTTGGTACATATATAAATTTTTTGCCATTAATTGTTCTAATAATTTTATTTCTTCCATAGTTTCTATCCAATATTGTAAATATTCATAATTCATCTTATTTTGAATTTATTTCTAAATCATACCATTCTATTCTTTCATTATCTAAGTATAGATCTTGTAAATCTATTTCATACCATTCTTGATTTAATATATCTTCTGATTCGTAATCATTAAATATTTTTTCCCATATTATCTTTCTTAATTCAATTATTTCTATACCGTTAAGTATATATAAGATTAAAGTTTCATAGTTTTTTATTACTTCATCATGTACGTATGTAGTCATGTTCTTCATTATGCAGGTTTTTTATTTCAAATTATTCATTCCTATCATATTCATAATTGATTAAATTCATATTAGATTATTATGAACTAGATTATCTTTATCATGTTTTCCTGTCACTACTAGCATCGTACTTTAGCGGATACTTCCTTCTTATCAGCGCCTCAACTTTGTTTACTCCCCTAAATGGCTTTCCTCGCCTATCGGTTTCAACATTAGGATGTCATAGTATAGAAGTTTTCTCCCTGTTTCCAGTGTGCTAATAAACTAGAAATCATGATTCAAATAATTCTAATACGTAATAACTAACATAAATTTATCCAATCACATATATGATATTCAGGAATATATGAAATTAGTTCTGCATATTTTTTGAACAATATACATTTGCCTCTTACTTGGCCATGCTATCTGAAATATCCACGGATTTGATTTTTCCATTAACTTTTAAGTAATTTCTATATCTTAGTGGAGAGAGTTTTTGAAAGTTGAAAGTTTTTATTAACTTAGGCATTGCCTGCTTTCATTTACATATATCCTCACTTATATAGAGAGGAATTCTTACTTACTACACTTCTTCCAACCTTTTACAATACTACACGTACACACTACTTAATAATGTCTCTCTATAGTATAATAATTTGCCTAATTAATATAGTATGACACACCATACCTATTACTTATTACACACCATACACTTGTCTATTTACTACACTTATACAATTACTACACTTTACAATAAGTCAAAAACTTTGTCTTTATTCCACTATTTACTTTAAGACTTTTCATGACTATATCTTTATGACTTTATCTTCTTCTTCTTATCTCTTCATCCGTCTTTCATCTCTTACTCCAGCTGGACGTCTGGGATTATATTATCTTCTCTGTTGCATTTCGAACACATGTGGTCAGGGTATTTGTGACCAATTAGCTTGCAATATCTTGTTAATAATTCTGCCGAAATAAATCGTACTTTTAGTGCTCGTGTTGTAGGTTGTTCTTCTGGCTTAAGTAATGATAAAATCCATCTCTTCCTTTGTAACTCTTTTGTATGTAATAAATGCTTTATGTAATTCCGGTATTCCACTTATTTCCTCTCCGTCATATGTATATTTTGTACTTAAAAGTCCATAGTTGTAACATGTCCTTACCAAGTTGGCGTTAGTTTTCGGTTGTGCAATTAGTTTATTATAACCTTGTAATTTTTGGGTTAAATAATCTTGGTTGGGTTCTTGGGTTGTAGTAGATCTTGGGTTAAGATTTAAAAATGTTTGGATTTTGTATATATTTTCTATATAGGTTCGTGTAATATGGTTGTATGTTCTTTTTGTCATGGTGTAGGCTATCTCGCATATGTAGAAGTTTGTGGTTCTATAGTTAATATGTTTTTTGGTGTTAGTCTTGGAGTAAATGGTTTTTCGAATAGCTGGTTTAAGTTTGTATTCTTTTGTTTTTCACTAACTCGTTTGCTTGTACCGTGTTGTATTTAAACAAATGTTATGGGTTTTAAGGAGTTTCCCATCGTCTCCTTTTAGCTCTGGATTTTTTCCGTCTTCCGATCGACGTAGCTCCGCATTTTTATAGTCATGTGACTAGCTTTAGACTTCGATTATCTTCATTAGTCTTTAGCTTTTGTATCTCGTTTTCCATACTATCTACTTTTGTAGAAAGTATAGTAATGGCTTTGAGTATCTTTTCAATTGTATCTTCTTCCTCAGTCTCAGTCTGAGTAGCTTTGTCGTGATAGGTAATCTGCAATAACATTCTTATCAGTTTTTATTACTTCAATTGTAAATGTGAAATTTAATATATTTAATACCAATCTCCTTATTTCTTTTGTTATTACCGAATCTTGTATTTTTCTTGTTAGCCACTATTTTACTTGTGTATTATCTGTTCTTATAATAAATTTGTTATATACAATATATGGTTCAAATGATAATAAACACTTATATACTGAATATAATTCTTTTCTATTTATTTCCCATTTTATTTCTGAAATATTAAATGTTCCTAAATAATACCGGCAGTTGATGTTCTATCGTAGTGTCATCATACCTGTATTTTAATATTCCTCCGTAACTTTTTTCACTCGCATCGATTCTATTATATAAGTGAATTTTTATTTTCATCCGGAAAATATAATTTAGGTAGGTTCTTACATAATAATTTTATTTTTGTATTTGTGTTTGGTCTTTCTTATCAAACGGTATTCTACATCTTTCTTTAATTTTTGTTGTAATGGTTTTAAATTCTCTGCTAATTTTGGTATGTATTCTCTTACTTGATTTACTAGTCCTAAGAATGATTGTAATTTCTTTTTTTGTGTCTAGTTGTTCATTTGAGTTAATTATTTTTGTACTATATGTGTTTGCATTTTTATTCCGTTTTTATCAATTTGTATTCCTAAGAATTCTATTTGATTTTTCATTATATCAGCCTTCTTTTTACTTAGACTTATACCTCAATATTCTACGATGTGCATAAATTTTTCTAATAATCTTATGTGTTCATCTTGTGCTTTGGAATATAATAATATATCATCGATGTACACTACACAATTTTCTATTTGTTTAAAGTAATTGTCCATAAAGTGTTGATATCTACCCTGGTGCATTTTTATATCCAAATGGTAATACGTTCCATTCATAAAATCCTTGTGGTACTGTAAATGCCGTTAGTTTTTTAGATTCTTCTTCTAATTTTAAGTGGTAAAATCCTGATTTACAATCAAATTTGCTAAAATAATTATATCCTTGTATCTATCTTATTTTTAGTATCTTATTTGGTATCGGATAATTATATGTTCAGTTTTTGCATTTAAGTTTCTATAATCAATAACCATTCTACTTTTTCCTCTTTTTTGTTCACTATGTTTATTTACGATAAATGTCGGGCTTGTATGCTTACTATTGCTTTCTTGTATATATCCTTTTTCTAGTAATTCATCTATATGTATCTTAAATTCGGTTAAATCACTAAAATTATACTTTTATGGTTTTTGGGTTATTTTACTGTTGTTATCAATTAGCTCAATTTTTATTTTTGTTTTATGTTTTTCCCATCCTTGTAAAGGATCCTCACTATATAATAATTCTAGCTTATCTTGAATTATTTTTACTTTATCTATAGAGAATATAATTAATTCTATTTTAGGGTCTTCTTCTTTTATATTTTCTAATTTTTGTGTAATTTTTTCACTTCCTTTTATCCATTCTCGTTGTTTTTTGTTTTTATTATTTACTCTTTTTTGCTCCTATTTTTTTGTTTACACGGTGTCGTGAACCACCGGTGTGTTTTTGTTATTATATGTGGGTATAATTTTTTCTAAAAATGGCATTCCTAATAGCATATTTTTGTAGTCAATTCAAAGTTATATATTTCTTCTATAGTTAATATCTTATCCCATATTTGTATTTTTATATTTTTGCCTTATATGTGATCATGCTTCCTTCATTATTAAATCCCGTTACTACGTCGGTGTTTTTAATTTTTCCCACTTATTTTCTGGTAAACAATTATATTTACATATATTAGCTTCGCTCCCGTATCTATCATTGGTGTATAATATCTCGTTGTAATATCCTTCTATTATTATCTTTGCAAGTATATATATTTTCATCTTTTTATCATACCAAAGTCCTTTTTATTATTACTCTTTTATTTTCATAATTTATTATTAACCTGTTTGTCTTCTAAATTATATGGTTTTACTTGTTCTAGCCATTTTATTCCTAAAGTGATATTTTCATCTCCTTGATATATTTTAAATTTTATTATTATTGGTATTCCTCCAATGATTATTTCCTTTTCCGTAGTTTCTTCGGTATATGTTAATACTCTTGGTAGTTCGGGGCATGATTGTTCAATAGTTATTATTTCATCTTCCGTTACTAATTCTCTTGTAATATAATTTTCTTCTAGTCCTGTATTTATTAATATTAAATATTTTCGTTGTTCCATTATTCCCGTTATGTAGTAATGATGTGGTTTTCTTTCTTCTTCCATTGATTTTTGTGGAGATTTATCTATTCTTCTTGAGGTACTCATTTTTTATGATATTTGGGGTATCTCATTGTTTATTCTTGTCGATGTACTTAGTCTTTCTTTTACTATTTCTAAATCTTCTTCTATATCAATTTCATTATAGCTATAATCATTATTATCTATGACTGTAACTATTCTTTCAAAGGGATCTTCTATTTTTATTTTATCTATTTTATTTTTTACTGTTATTTTATGCTTTGTTGTTAAAACATATAAGTTTTTACATCTAGCTATAAATATTTTACTTCCCGGGGCTAGTTCTATTCCTGACATTTTCCAATATAATACTAAGGATTTATCTATATTTCATTTATTTATCTACTTTGAGTAGTTAGCACTTATTATAAATTTAAATTTTTGGTATATGAGGTTACCTTTTATCGCGCTTATTATACTTTTTTCTATAGGTTGTATGATCCTATCATCCGCTAAGTATATTTCTATGGGTGTATCTATTCCTTCTCTAAAACATGCTTTTATTAATATTTCCGTTCCTCCTAAATGTACATATTTAATTGGATTTTTAGCCTTAATATCTTGTATTTCTTTATTTATTATTCGTTTATTTATTATTGGTATTTTGGCCTTTCCTTTAGTGTATTTGCAATCTATGATATGTTCTCTTTGACTTACTACATAATATTCTTCTTTTTGTCGTTTAAACCAGTTTCTTATTGTTGGTATTTCGAATATTTTTGTTACACTTAGATCTAATTCTTTTCCTTTTATTTGTTCAAATATATTATTATCAAATATTATTTTTTGTTCTGCCGATTCTTCATCTTGGTATTTTTCTTTAGTTATTGTTTGTATATCTTTTTCAGTCATTGATATTGTATTCATTATCTGATTCTATTACTGGATTATTTTCCATTTCATTTTCCGATAATTCATATATACTATCATTGCTTTCTAATTCATAATCTACATACTCTATTTGTGTATATTTTTCATCGTCTATTATTATTTCCGATATTTGTTTTTTCTTTGGATTCTTAGGTAATTTACAATCTCTAGCTATATGTCTTAATTTTCCACAACTATAACAAGTACATTCCGTTAGTTTTTTTTTTGGTCTATATGGTCTTTTAGTTTTATAGTTTTTTACATAGTACCTTCTTCTAGGTTTTTTATATTTATATTTTGATCTATATTTTTTATTATATTTCTTTATATTTTTATAATACTTATCCGTACAACCAAATTGAGGTCTTTGTTTTTATTTTTTGCAACATGCTAAGTTTTTATTAATATTTTTTCCATTTTTATTTCTTCGTTATGTTTTTCACATAATTCCATAAACCATCGTTGCAAGAATTTCATTCTAGCTCCTAAGGTGTCTCATTAAATTCCGCTTCATTCCAGCTTTTTATTATTTTTGAACTAAAAGGTTCTGGTAATTTTGTAAAATATAATTTTCTTATTTCTTTTACTTTCTTTCGTGCTATATGTTCCTTTATAAAAGTATTCCCTAAATGCACATGTATATTCATCTATGTAACACATATTACATATTGCTAATTTTGTCATTAGATTTCGATTTATAATTTTTTCTTTATTTTGTTCTTCTACTTCTGTTGTCATACTACTAAATTTGTTTCTTATAGCTATTTCGTATTTATGTAGTATTTCCATAGTTGTAGTAGCTATTCCACCATCAAATTTTTTATTACTTCTTAGAGTTTGTAACCTTTCATCTGATAAATTTTGTAGCCATAATTTTACTGTTCCTATAAGTGTTCTTTCTATATATCCTGGCATTTATTTGTCATTGTTATTTTGTTATCTATTAATTGTTTTGATATATATCTCATCCATAATTGGATTGTTTTATTTATATACGCTACGCAGTTTAAATCTAAAAAATCATGTCGTTCGGTTATTGGTTTAGGTGTCCATTTTTATTTAATCTTTTATCCCATATAGTTTTTTCTCTATTATATTGTCCATAGTTTTCATCATAATATTTTGGATTAAAATTTTTTGGGTTTTTTACTCCTGATGTGCTAGGTTTTTCATCCATGTCCATGTCTCCTGTATTTATTTCCAAATTCTTTGTATTATCTATAATGTTTGCTAAAAGTTCCGTATATGTTTCGCTTGTCTTTGAATGTTGTTCTAGATCATCGTCGTTTATTTCATCAACTCTTATTTCGGGTAGATTATCTTGGTTATTTTCTAATTCATCTTCTAGTTGCAATTTTTCTTTAAACTTAATTATCTCATTTGTTAATTTCGTTTTTGTTCTTTTTCTTTTTGTTTCATTTCATATATTTCTTTCAATATTGCTAGCTCTTTCTCTAGCTCTATTATTTTGGTATTTCTTACTTCTTCTAATTGTTGTACTTCCTTTTTTGCTTGTTGTTTTATTTTTTCAATCTCCATTTTCTTATCTATTTCTTCATTTTCTTTTGTTATTCTTACCATAGCAGTTAAACTATCTTCTAGTTTTACCGTTTCTTTTTCTAACATTAAACTTATATTATCACCTATTTTCTTATATCTTCTTCCTAGATTAGAAAATATTATTTTTATTTTTAATCCGTCATAGTTTTCATATGTTTTTTTTTCATCTATTGCGTATTCTTCTTTATTCATTTATAGATCGTGTTGAAATTTATATTCTAATTTATTTATTTGTATTTCTAGATAGAAAATAGTCTTTCTTTGTGCTAATATAGATTTGTGACAAATTCCTGCAAATATGTTATTGTTAAGTCTATTTTTTCTATGTGCTAATTCTTGTCTTTTTGCTATAATTATTTTATTAAGTTTTTGTCTATATTCGTTATTCTCGTTATTCATTGTAATTTTAAATATTGAATATATTTATATTCTATTTTAGATATATTATCTATTAAGTGATTTAATTTTTCGTTATCAGTTTTTGTGATATTAAGTTGTTTATACTCTGGATATAATTTTTTTAATTTTCTTCTTATTTTTCTTAACTTTCTACTAATACGATTCTTCTTATATTTCTCGACATCCATAGCTCTGATACCATTTTTTGAATTTTGAATGAGACTGATTTATATGGAATTATTGGCCGAGTAATATGCTGGAGAGTTTTATATGGGATCCAGGCCAATTAGCTATTGTTAAAAAGGTCTAGGGATTAGAAAGAATGGTTATGCAAATTATGTCGAAGCTTTGGCTTTCAGTTATCTCTCATCCCCTTTCTCTGTTCTAGTATCTCATCCCCTTCTAATTACCTTTTTCTATGTTGATCTATCTGTAATTAGTATGTTATTACTTTGTTGTGTGTATTAAACGTTGTAATGTGTATCCAGTAATATTATATATCAGTATTTGTGTTGGGAATCGAGTTTGTTCCACGGTCTCTAAGAAATTTAACCCCGAAACATGAAATCTTTCACCAAATTATATCAAATTTCATACATGAACTCTCCAAGAAGTTTTCGAACTTTTGTAGTAATATTCACCCAAAACGAAGCTCGTTTGCGGCAATTAAATTTTACAAATTTAACCTTCGATAGAGCTTCAGTGACGGATTGCCTTTTTCAAATTGATTCTCTCCAAATCAATGGATCATGAAACAGTATCATCAACGAAAATAGATCGAAACAAAATTCATCACTCGCGACTTTCAAATTTTCAAATCAAACGCAAGCTTCTTTTCTTTTATTTTTTGAATCGGTGAAACAACTAATTATTCAAACTTCAGTTGCAATTGAAGAAGAAGAAAAATAACTCCAACTCCAATTCAATGGCTATCCATGAAATTGGTTGGAAACCGTTGTAGATCTCTTCAAAGTTCAATCCAATTCAATGTCAATATTTTAACCCTCTTGTTGGTCATCTTGAAGATTTAATTTGGTATGTGTTGGATTATTTATTATATTATAATGGGTCGGGTTGGATTTAAAGAAGAGACTCGGATAATTGATTGAAATTGGGCGATTGAAGTCAATTTAGGAGATTCTATGGATATTCTTAGAGGGCTCGGGCATGAGTTTAAAATGGGAATGGATCATTTAAAAGAATTTGACTTAATTTTAATTGATTTGGGATTTCCGTCCAAAGACGAGTATAGATGATGGGTGTGTTTCGTATGAAGGAAAATGTTTTCCATGGAAAATGTTTTCCTAGAAAATGTTTTCCTGGAAAACAAGTTGATTTTTGACTTATTTTCTCATGTTTGGTTGGTGAGTAGAAAATATTTTCCGAAAAAGATTTTTAGTGTTTGATTTATCAATGAATTTTTTTTTTGAGAAATATCTTTTATTTTTACTAGAGTAGAAAATATTTTTTGAAATTGAAAATAGTTTTTAAAAACAAACTTAATTTTTTTGGGGGGGGGGGGGGGGGGTGATGGGGGGAGAGGTTTCGAGGGTAGGGGTGAGAAATTGAAATTTTGAAGTTGAAAATATTTTTAAAAAATAAACTTAATTATTTTTTTTGGGGGGGGGGAGTTGGGGGCTGGTAGGGGGTGGGTGGGTGGAGAAAGTGGGTCGAGGGTTTGGGTGAAAAAATAAAATTTTGAAGTTGAAAATATTTTTTAAAAATAAACTTAAAATTTCTTTTGGGGGGTGGGGAGGTGCTTGGTAGGGTGGGGTGGGTGGAGTTGGGGGCTAGGTAAGGGTGAAAAATGAAATTTGAAATTGAAAATATTTTTGAAAAACGAACATAAAATTATTTTTTGGGGGTGGGGGATCGAGGGTAGGGGTGAAAAAATAAAATTTTGAAATTGAAAATATTTTTTAAAAATAAATTTAAAATTTTTTTTTTAGGGAGGGGGGTGGTAGGGGGGGGGGTGGGTGAGGGGTCAAGGGTAGGGATGAAAAAATGAAATTTTGAAATTGAAAATATTCTTTAAAACAAACTTAATTTTTTTTTGGGGGGGGGGGGGGGGGGGAGTGGTAGGAGGTGGGTGGGGGGGGGTAGAGGGCAGGCGTGAAAAAATGAAATTTTGAAACTGAAAATATTTTTTAAAAACAAACTTAAATTTTTTTTGGGAGGGGGGGGGGGTTGAGGGTAGGAGTGAAAAATTGAAATTTTGAAATTGAGAATACTTTTTAAAAACAAACTTAAATTTTTTTTTTTTGGGGGGCCGGGCGGGGTGCGTGGGTGGATGGGGGGGATCAAGGGTAGGGTGAAAAATGAAATTTTGAAGTTGAAAATATTTTTTTAAAACAAACTTGATATCTTTTTTTTTGGTGGGGGAGGGGGAGGGGGTCGACGGTAGGGTGAAAAAAATGAAATTTTGAAGTTGAAAATATTTTTTTAAAAAAAAACTTAAATTATTAGTTTTTGGGTAGGGGTGGCGAGTAGGGGGTAGTTGGGGGCTGATTTGAAGGTAGTGACAGAATATATTGATTTTTTCAACAAAAAAGTAATTATAATTTGAAGTTGGAAGAGAGTTTGGAAAATGGTTTCCTTAAGTTTTCAAGGGAAGTCATTTCCTTAAATTTGAACAAAATGAGTTGATTAGGAAAACATTTAACCCAACCAAACATGAGAAAATTGGAAAACATTTTCTGGAAAATGTTTTCCTTCTTACCAAACACACTCGATAAGTTGATTAACGGTAAGGGTAAAATTAATTTATTTTAACGGTAAAAGTAAAGTTAACTAATAAATTAAAATTGAAGGGTATTTTTGACTTTTTCATTTTTTTTTGTTTTACCATATATTTAGGGCTGAAAGGTAACCTATCAACATTAATTCTCCATATCTTTTCTTCTTATTACTGAGTTTTTGGCTAAATTCATCCTTCAACTATGAGTCAAATCTAATGTACATCCTTATATTATCTAAGTGAACAAAAACATCCTTATACTATCCAAAAAATAGCAAGAATCATCCTTCACTCTATTTTTTGTTAAGAAACTGATTGAATCAATAAAAATTTTATTTTTTGAATTTGGTGATGTCTTAGCCCCGACGAGAAGATCAAAGTTACCTAAAAAGAATAAGGATATGGATAGGAAATGAATCTTTCATTCTCAGAATTTAAATTCTGTGAGTTGTTAGTTTATATGTTTTTTGGATCATCAAGTAAATTGACTTGCAACAATACGTAACTTTGGAAATATTTATACAGTAGGTTCCGATGGTTAGAAAGATTATGTAAAAAAAATCATTTTAAAAATATTACATCCAACTATATAAAGATGTTCTTTAATAAAATATTTAGTACGTATGTACGCTATATACAATAGAATTTACATTTTATACTATGTATAGAAATGCTGGAACTTTAGTGAAATTATGTAGGCGTTTAGTTATGAAAATAAAATAAAAATTACTTTATTTGAAACTTTTGAAGTTGGGGTTGTATTTGACCATACTTTTTACAAAGAATATTTAGAATTTGAATATATTTTGTATGAATATGATTTAAATCCTTAATTTCTGAAAATTAGAAAAATCACCAACTTGACTAGCTTAACTCATTCAACTTGATGCATTTTTTTTGTTGGTGGCGTGAGTTTCTTAAAAAATAAATAGTAGGATGAGTCTTGCAACTTTTTCGGATAATGCAAGGTTGTTTTTTATTCACTTATATAACACAAGGATATACTCTAGATTTAAGTCATACTTCAGGGATGATTTTAGCCAAAAACTCTCTTATTACCATAAACTAGTATTGATTAAAGTAGAAGTTCAATAGGTATAAGTTATGGAGGTAAAATTTTTAAAACAAATAAAAGAATGAAAAAAATAATGAAGACGAAAAAACTCATGAACTATTCAACGTTTTTTTGGGTGTTTAAGTTTTATTAGGAAGGCAAGCAAATCAACTTTGAAGTTTAGGGGTTGGCGCCTCGCACCACCCATAGCGCCAGGGTCGCCTGCCCCATCCAGTTTGTCGTCGGTTGCCCCGTTTGAGTTCGTTTAAAGTGCACCTTCACTCCTTTTTTATTCTAACTACTCTAAGCTACTTCTAAACACCTAGAAATCATTCATAACATGATCATAACCTTGAATTCATAATTCAACTTCAAGGTAGAGTTAAGTTTTAAGAATTCTTTAGAACATTCTAAGAAAGTCCCTTTGAGTTCTTTTTGAGGAGTCTTCTACAACTTCTAGTAACTTGTTTCAAGACTCAAGTAAGTGAGAATGAGAGTGAGGAGAATTTATTCATGAGTCTACACTATAACCTAGATTCTTGATATAATGAACCATAACTCTTGAATTCATAATTCACATTGAAGAGGGAGTTAAGAGTAGAGTTCAAGAAAGTCTTTGAGTTCAATCGTGAATCCTTTGAGATCAACTATTGATTTGAACTATGTTTTGAGGAAGTAAGTAAGATAATGAGAAGAGTTGTATTGCGAGTTCCATAATGTTATGTAGACGTACGAGTCAAGTCGTTCATGCCATTAAATTCCGCATGAACTCCAGAAGTTGAGTATCTATGAGAGAAGTAATATCTCCAAGTTCTAAGCCTTTAAGTGTTGAGTTCCTAATCCCTTTTGAGAAGTATCTTTGATTTCTTGAGTTGAACATTTCATGCCCATAATCCCGCATGAACACTATAAGTCGAACAGTCTTGAGATGAGTAGTATCATTGAAGTTCTTGAGTTCCTAGTATTGAGTTATATCTATAGTTATTGAAAACCTTGCATTGAGTCAGTCATGCCCATCATTCGGCTTGAACCATATTTTAAGAAGTCTTTTACAAATGTTTAAACTTTGTTTTAAGACTTAAGTTTTGAGTTCAGTAAAGAGTAAAGTTGAAGTTCATTTCTTCAAAAGTATATAGGACTATGTATTCCCAAAAGAGTTTAAAATGTTCACATTTAAATAAGAACGAAAAACTGAGATTTTCAAAAGAGCCTTTGAGCTAGTGTTTCAGTAAAGAGCCTTTGAGCTAGTTTTTCAGTAAAGAGCCTTTGAGCTAGTTTTTCAGTAAAGAGTAAATGCCTTTGAGCCAAAAACTTTTTTTGAACTAAGACTCGAACCTTTTTTCGTAGTGAGTGAGATTTTTGCAAGGAATTTAAAATTTCTTGAGTATTAAGGTCACTAGATGTAGCACCTTTAGTTCCAAAAAGAATCAAATTGGAAATAGCAAAATCTGAAATTTTGCAAGTTATGCTTAAGTTATGAGTTTTGGGTCAACTTGAAAGGCTCATAACTCCTAGGACAGGATGAGTTAGATATGAAACTAGATACCATAGGAAACACCTTCGAATTATCTTTCCAACGCCGCCGAGTTTGATAAGTTTCGAGGTCGGATAAGTGATATATAGCCTTTTGAAGATAGTTATCCAGTTAAGGAAAGTTAGCCGAAAATAGAGAAGGGTATTTTGGTCTTTTCCTTACCCAATTAGATTTTATTCATTTTTAGTAATATTTTAAGGGTCTAATCCTATTGGGTTCAGTTTTATAATCCTAAAATTAGCCTAGGGTTTTAGTTGAGAGTTCAAGAAGAGAAAAGAAGAGCAGAGAGGAGAAAAGACGAGAAGATCAAGTGTTCATCGAGATTCTTGCATGTTGTAGCGGATTTTCGCCATGGGTTTGATCCCTAAGAGGTATGTAAGCTTCCATAGTGTTGAGTTTGTTCACCCACACGCCAAACATGTTATTTTCAACGCAAATTTCATTCTTGAAGTTGAAAGATTTGAGTTCTTGATAGGTGTTCTTGAAGTTCATTCTAAATCTTGTTGTGTTGGGTTTTGATGATTTTCTTGAGATTAAAGTGAGTATTTTTAGGTTTGTATTAAGTAGATTAGAGTGTACTTATGTTAAGTAATTGAATCCAAGTGATTGGGGAAGAAACCATTCAATTCTAGGCGAAATAGGGTGAGAAAACGAGCAAATAATTTTGTTGGATTTTCTTGGTTGGGACCTGGCGTGATGCGCCAGCCAAAGCGCCCCAAACCCTCCTCTAAAGTTTAGGGGCTAGCGCCCCGCACTACCCATAGCGTCGCCTGCCCCATCCAGTTTGTCATCGGTTTCCCGGTTAGAGTTCGTTTAAAGTGCACCTTCACTCCTTTTCGATTCTAACTACTCTAAGCTACTTATAAACACCTAGAAATCATTCATAACATGATCATAACCTTGAATTCATAATTCAACTTCAAGGTAGAGTTAAGAGTTAAGTTTTGAGAATTCTTTCGAACATTCTAAGAAAGTCCCTTTGAGTTCTTTTGAGGAGTCTTCTACAACTTCTAGTAATTTGTTTCAAGACTTAAGTAAGTGAGAATGAAAGTGAGGAGAATGTATTCATGAGTCTACAGTATCACCTAGATTCTTCATATAATGAACCATAATTCTTGAATTCATAATTCACATTGAAGAGGGAGTTAAGAGTAGAGTTCAAGAAAGTCATTGAGTTCAATTGTGAATCCTTTGAGATCAACTATTGATTTGGACTAAGTTTTGAGGAAGTAAGTAAGATAATGAGAAGATTTGTATCATGAGTTTCATAATGTTATGTAGACCTATGAGTCAAGTCATTCATGCCATTAAATTCTGCATGAACTCCAGAAGTTGAGTATCTACCAGTGTTGCTTACCATGATTTAAAATTGATATGGGTTATAAATTAGAGCCCTGTGTTAAAAGTTTTGAGTAGGGTTGAAAGTGAAGCTCATGCGTTAAAAGCAAGATGCATGAGTTAAACGTGGAGCTCATACGTTGAAAGTATGACGCTTGAGTTAAAAGTTGAGCCCTTGCATTAAAATTTTATAGGCTTAAAAGTAGGAGCATATGCTTTAAAGTAAGCATGTGTTAAAAATTTATTTTGTTTTGAAGGATGGAGTAGCATGATATTGTTGAAAATATATTTGAAGTTTTTTCTCCACATGTAGTAGCACAAAAATCTTCATTATCATCACGTTGATTGCAAATTGATTTGAAATCACTTGAGTCTGTCTTCAATCTTATTCAATTATTGAATCATTTAAATCATGGTAAAGAGAAAATCTCTCCATAAACAACGACTCTTTATTGACTTACATTGCGGATGTTGTTGTGTTCTGCTATTGAGAATAATGATCTTCAATTTATAGATCTCCAAATTGTTTCTCCAAGGAAGGAATAACCCAAATATGGAAGAAAATTATATTTTCCTTTCAGTAAAAGTTAAAGCATTTATGGTAATACTTTGATTTTTCTTTAAGGAAAAAATAAACTTAAAATAAGATAAGAAAATCAGGGTAAAATCCTAACAATTTTTTGTAACTCATTAGATATAATTAGAATAATAAATATGATTGAATTTCTTATTTAATAAAGAATTTATTTTATACAAAGAACTGAGAAAACATTCTCAAAGAAAAGGAGGAAAAAAGATAAACATGAATGGAGGTCATAGAAAGGTGCCATATTGCTTTATCTTTGTTTCTCCTTTATATTATATATAGATTTTAGGACTTCTTAATTGAAAATATTATAAAAATAATTAAAATAAAATAATAAATGACAATTTTATCTATAATATAATCTTTTAAGGAAGGACAAAATTTAATCAATATTTCTAAAACCTTCATACATTTATAATATTATATATATATATATATATATATATATATATATAATGGAAAAATAATCATCATATATTCCACCGTATGGACAAAACAATTTAAATATTTTAAACCCTTTCTCAAAAATAAAAAGTATGTTGTAAAACAAGAGGAAAATATAAGAATACTAAACAATATAGTAAGATAAGTGGTGATGGAAAATATATATCTCTTCAAGTAGACTACCTTTTTATAGGATATTCAAACCATCCTTTTACAACATTTGACAAATACGTTAGAATGATAATTAATTAATATAATAAATAGATACATTACGTTAGGAATAGATCAAGTGAAACATCCACCATTAAATGGATTTGTAACACTCCCCCTTGGATGTTTATAGATAATGTGTCTCGTTAAAACCTTACTAGGAAAAACCCAGTGGGGAAAAGCCTAGTGAAAGAGTACACACATCTTGTAATATGCCTTGAGTGTTGCCTCATTAAAAACCTTACCAGGAAAACCCAATGGGACAAAACCTTGGCTAAGGAAAAAAGAGCGCGTATTTACTCCCCTTGATGAAAAACTTATTTGATATCGTGGAGACGACACATTCCAATCTTATATCTTAGCTTCTCAAATGTTGACGCTGACAATGCCTTAGTGAATAAATCTGCAAGATTATCACTCGAACGAATCTGTTGAACATTTATCTCACCATTTTGTTGAAGATCATGTGTGAAAAAGAACTTAGGTGAATAATGCTTTGTTCGGTCTCCTTTGATATATCCTCCCTTTAATTGAGCTATGCAAGCAGCATTATCTTTATACAATATTGTTGGAATCTTTGTTTGCACGTAAAGACCGCATAATGTAAAAATGTTGAGTCATTGATCTTAACCATACACACTCACGACTTCATGAATGGCTATTATCTTCGCATGATTTGAAGAAGTAGCAACTATTGTTTTCTTTCATCGAACGTCATGATATAGATGTACCTCCCCCATATGTGAATAAATAGCATGTCTAAGATCTAGTTTTATGTGGTCGACAAATATCCCGCATCTCGTATAACCGATCACCCCGACTTGGATGCATTAGAATATAACAACCCCATAACAATTGTTCCTTGAAGATATCTAAATATATGCTTAACACCTTTCCAATGTCTTCTTGTTGAACATGGGCTGAATCTCGCCAATAAACTTACTGCGAAGCAAATATCTAGTCGAGTATTGTTGGCAAGGTACATTAGTTCCCCGATAGCACTGAGATATGGTGTTTCATCACCAAGAATATTTGCATCCTTTTCTTGGGTCGGAATGGATCTTTATTTATATCGAGAGATCTCACAACCATCGGGGTACTCAATGGGTGTGATGTATCCATGTAAAATTGCTTCAAAATATTTTCAATATATGTTGATTGATGGATAAATATTCCATTTGTCAAATGTTCAATCTAAAGGCCAAGACAAAATTTTGTCTTACCAAGATCCTTCATTTCAAATTCTTTCTTCAAACACTCAACAGCTTTTGAAAGCTCTTTAGAAGTTTCAATGATGTTCAAGTCATCAACATAAACAGATATTATTACAAATTCAGATTTTGACCTTTGTATAAATATACAAGGACAAATAGGGCCATTCTGATACCCTTCCTTTAACAAGTATTCACTAAGATAATTATATCATATTCGCCCTGATTGTTTCAATCCATATAAGGATTTCTGAGGCTTTATTGAACAACTTTCTTGTGAATTGTTATATGCTTCAGCACTTTTAGTGTTTGTGGATTTTCATAAAAATATTGTGGTTTAGTGGGCCATATAAAGGTCATGACAAACGTCCATTAGATGCATTTCAAGCTTTTCATGAACTTGTCATATTTATTAGATACATGAATGTAATTGCATCTAACTACGTATAGTCAAAGCAACATGCACCGAATCAAA